>UYYA01005180.1:0-35169 GCA_900624975.1 Angiostrongylus costaricensis | reverse complement strand
GAAACGTCAGCCATCGTTCAATAACATCAAAAACAACGACAACGACAACGACAACGAAGATCTATACCAACCTCGCGTCAACTTAAGAAGATCAGTTTATAAGATCACATAAATAAATAATGCCGAGATTAATGGAGAATCAATCTTTGGAATTACCTAACCATCATTGTGGTTGTATTTGGCGCTCTAATTATCATATAATGCTGAGATATTTAAAAACTCCGAACTGCAGGTGTATGCCGTGGGGAACGAACGCGCTATTGTCTTTACAGGAGAGTAGCGCACTTCACCACCACACCAACCGGGTCCTTTGTTTTGCCTGTCTCCCAGCTAGTTCTCTTGACCTTTGGCATCAGCTATCACCCGTCAACGAGGTTGATCTGGGGAGCCTAAATCGGCATTGAACCCAGTTAAGCTGAGGCTTAGTTATAATCACAATCTTAACCCTTTTATTTACTGCCTTTTTCTTTTTAATGGTAGGGAATGTTGCGAAATATAACTCGTATGTAATGCTGAGATATTTGCAAAACTGAGAGACAGGCGAAACGAAGGACCCGGATGTGGTGGTGAAGTGCGCTACTCCGCGGTAAGGACAATAGCGCGTTCGTTCCCCATTGCATACACCTGCGGTCCGGAGTTTTGCAAATATCTCCGCATTGTGTCGTTTTCTTGCTCAGCAATCGCGAGGTTTTTAAACAGCATACATTTACTTCCATAAAAACACAATACAATACAACGCTAGCTGACGTTTCGGCAGTATCGCCTTCTTCAGAGCCTGGAAGGGTATACTGATATACAATCTACTAGGCCAAACGCTTCAATAACACTTACAAAAAGACGAAGAACTCTCCGGTAATTACACAATCAACAACTTCTCGAAAAACCCACCGCTTTTTCGTGACTTCCAATGAGGAAGTTTAGAACAGCTGATTATAGTCGCATGTGGTTGACGACTGCACCATCCCACATCAAAAATCGATGCGAACGTACGAGATCAGGTCGCGTATGATCTCCGGGCATTCGTCCCTGCTATTCATTGTAGGGCTTTTGGCATTGATCCAAAAAGCCTCAAGGAGTTTTCGCGCTGGTGTTTTGGACTCCTGTGCAAGGATATTGACTTTCACTTCAAAATCGTCTNGAAAGTCAATATCCTTGCACAGGAGTCCAAAACACCAGCGCGAAAACTCCTTGAGGCTTTTTGGATCAATGCCAAAAGCCCTACAATGAATAGCAGGGACGAATGCCCGGAGATCATACGCGACCTGATCTCGTACGTTCGCATCGATTTTTGATGTGGGATGGTGCAGTCGTCAACCACATGCGACTATAATCAGCTGTTCTAAACTTCCTCATTGGAAGTCACGAAAAAGCGGTGGGTTTTTCGAGAAGTTGTTGATTGTGTAATTACCGGAGAGTTCTTCGTCTTTTTGTAAGTGTTATTGAAGCGTTTGGCCTAGTAGATTGTATATCAGTATACCCTTCCAGGCTCTGAAGAAGGCGATACTGCCGAAACGTCAGCTAGCGTTGTATTGTATTGTGTTTTTATGGAAGTAAATGTATGCTGTTTAAAAACCTCGCGATTGCTGAGCAAGAAAACGACACATTCATATTCCAATGCCGAGGTTAAGAGAAAGTCGATCCTGGGAACTATCTCCGCATTATACACGAATTATATTGTGCAACATACCTTGCCATTAAAAAGAAAAAGGCAGTAAATAAAAGGGTTAAGGCTCTAATTATTGTTCAAAACTGCCTTTTCATAAGTCTATTCTATACAATAATCTAGAAAACACTGCTATATTCCTTTATATGATTCTTATAAACTGATCTTCTTTAGCTGATGCGAGGTTTTTATAGGTTTTCGTTGTCGTTGTCGTTGTTGTTGGTGTTGTTGGTCGATGGCTGACGTCTCGGCGGTTTCGCCTTCCTCAGAACCGTGGTGTTACGAGTGGGAATGAGTTCAGCTAAAGAAGATCAGTTTATAAGATCATATAAAGAAATATATCAACTATCTACGACGAGGTTTAGAGAAAGTCGGTCTTTTGAGCTATCATGTGGGGAAATTTGACTGCTATATTCCATCACCCTTACTGCATTGGAATAATAAAAATCTTGGAGAGCCTAAAAACCGCTGGTAAAAAAAATTTCGGTGCTTATTTCAACAAAACAACACTATTTTAAGAAAAAAATATTGTAGATGACGAAATCGGAACACATTTTGTTACAAACCAGCATCCATTGCAATGTTGATTAACAATGATTGCCGTTTTGAATTCGAACAGTCATTTACGGAGATTTCTTCCAGCTATGCAGAATCTATTTTACTGCATTATTGTTGGCAACGCAGTGACCGCCTTGTGCAATACACTGTTGAGTAGCGATCTGACGTGTACGACAGCCCTTGGCATGAAAATGGCGCGCATTCCTCCCCAACACTTCTCAGCCTCAGGAACTCTAACGCTTTGAACAACTTCCCTTTTTTGATACAAATTTATTTTAAAGGGACAAAATCTATGTAGACTACAAACGTCATCATGGAGAATTGGTCGAGAGAGAGGTGGCAAGGTTTGGTGAACACAGTGGTGCAAATGTTGGCATTGGGTCCATTTGGAACGAACCTCGTTTCGGCATTTGCCACTGTCACCTAATACACGATTTGAACTGTGATGCGCTTGAGATGAATATTTCTACTCAAGCGATATTTGTCGTTGTATCAAATGAGCAATAAACTGGTAATGGCAAGGCTGCTATTTAGTCAGAGTAATAATGCAAGACGTTACACGAAAGTGTAGAATGTGACGAAATTGAATGTACTGTTTCCCAGTCTTACCTTTCTTATTTACTGCGTACTATAATTTTTAACGGCAGGTTATCATGTGAAACACAACTAAGGTAATGCTGAGATATTGGTAAAACTCCGGACCACAGGTGTATGCGGTAGGGAACGAACGCGCTATTGTCCTTTCCAGGGAGTAACGCGTTCACCACTACACTATGCCGTTTCCGAAGGGTTCCCTAGGTCAGTCCCGTTGACGGGTGATTGCTAATGGCGCCGATCAATAGAACCAGCTGAAAGACAGACGAAATGAAGGACTCCCATGATGTCGTGGTGAACCCGTTACCCACGTAAAGCGTAACAGCGCGTTCGTTCTCCATCACAAACACCTACGGTCCAGGGCATTGCAAATATCTCAGCATCATTGTGGTGGAGTCATTGGTGTCAAAGTTAATAATGCAGGATCGTAATGGTGACGATGGTTCTGTAGTTTTAATTAGTCTTACGGGGTGTTACCAATATTCCTATAATCTTCTTGGTTTCTTTTGAACTGGAGCGAGATTAAGATCATTACATCATCGTCGCTGCCTTTCGATGAATCACAGAATTTCTGCAGTTTCAGGCACTACTGTCATACTGGAAAAACTCGAATAGCAAGACATTAGCTACCCTTCAGTTCACAAAGGGTAGCAGTGTGATGAATACCAAAGTATGCCTTAGCAGGCTCTCTCGAGTTTCCATAGAAATTCACTTTTGGATGGCATTCGCCATGCAGATAAACAAATAAGTCCCCAAATCTTCATGTTGCATACGAATCCACACTCTGGGCAGACGTTTATTTTTCATAGTTGGTAGACAACGAAACGAATAGAGTACGTGCTGGGATACGGTATACCCATCAGAAAAGGTGAAGTAGGTTTCGTGGCTGGACTACTGGATATCGGAACCAGGCATGCTACACAATAGTTTGAACGAAGACGAAACATATCTAATTTGTTCATGTGCTCTTACCTTAACAATTTCTAGGCCTGGGAGGCCATCACCGACAATCGGTTGGAGCTCGTCAAAATCCACGTAGCTTGTGATCAATCAATTAAGGATGCCTGCACAGAGATTCGTTTACTTTCGCAGATCTCTTGGGCGCACTTTTACAGTGGTATTTTGGCAATTAGTGATTCGCTTTGTTGGTTGCGTCGTAGACTGTTTAATCTTCTCAGTTTTTACATTCTATTTGAAAACTATTCTTTCTGGTGCACTCGCACTCCGCAGCAGGAATGTTGACCAATAAATGGAATGTAGAACAAGTTAGAACGAGAAAACGGCAGTTCAAATGCATTGGAGATGGAAAAATGAAGGAATGTAAGCGTTAGAATGTACGTGATAGTTGGATGGATAGCAAGTGAATAAGGCAGGACGGAAATCGATTACCATACGCGTAGATCGACTTAGAAGGACAGTGGTAAGAAGAAACTGTTGATGAAAATCCACAGATGACAGCACTACTTTGCCAACACATTGTCGCTGACAACAACAAAGTGATTTAATAGAACAAAACAGCGACCTTCGCGCTACTCCCATTGGTTGATTGAAAGTTAGAACCGATGTTTTCAAATTGTTGACATTTAAAAAAAACACCATTGAAATCACATGGAGAGCGGAATTGAGTGTCCCGCAAAACAATGCAGCCATTTTTCCACCACATTTCACCAGTGGGACTATTAGCAGACGAACACTTCTACTCTGTGTAAGCGGTAATACCATAGAAGATGCGATTACTTGTTAGATGCTCATTCAGATAATTTCCATATCACTACAAATCCTTATTCCTTAGTCGCTGGGTTTAGGGTGGTCTTCATCTATGTGTTCAAACGCCTTAGTTTTTTAATAACTCAAAAGACCGAGTTTTTACAAACCTCAGCATAGATAGTTGATGTGTTTATTTATATGGCTTTATAAACTGATCTTTTTTAGCTGATGCGAGGTTGGTATAGGTCTTTGTTGTCGTTGCCATTCGTGTCACTCGTTGTCATTATTCGCACATCTTATAACTTCTATAGAGGGTTAGCCTTCACGAAAGGTCAAAGTAGTTTATATTAAAGTTGCAGATAACAAATGCTTTTCTAAATTTTGTGAACGGTTTTTATAATTTAAAAGACCCATTATTTTCGCACCAAACTACAGAAGTTTTGTTCGATTCGATATTTGTCTTTATTGTTTTTTTTGATGATTCTCCTTTAAATCCTGTCCCACCTTTATAAAATTGCTGTCTGGTACGCCTCGTCAATCTTCTAGCTCTCCCTTTGGCACAGATCTTCCTCAATAAAAGATGAAACTCACTAAAAGATTAGAATTAAAAATGACAACACTTATTTGCAGCAGTGGATTCTTGTAATTCTAACTAATCACTTGCCCACTATGTAATCGTGTAATCACTATGTAATCGCCTGTATCACTCGTTGTCCCGTTGATCATCGAGCGACTCGGGTGAGCGCCGGTAAATCTTCCATTTCTCCAGGTCCGAATAAAAGTAGCCCAGTGGGTTTCTATCACTTCTGGAGACTCGTCTAACATCACATCTTTCTTATTTATATGTTCTTATAAGCTGATCTCGCTGAATTTTCCAAATATTACACTGCTATCAAAGTTTATAGTGCGGGATTGTAATTATGACGACGACTTTGCAGTTTTACTGATTCTTATAAGCCGTCACAAATATTCCTATATTCTTGTTTGTTTCTTTTAAAATGGAACGAGATTAGAGCTGTTGTATTATCGTTGCTGTCTGTCAGCGAACCACGGAATTCCTGCATTCTCGGGCATTGTTGTCATACTACAAAAACTCGAGTAGTGAGATATCAGCTACCTTTCAGTCCACTAGGGTGTGGGAGACCACTGTGATGAGTACCTAAGAACCCCTCAGTAAGCTGTCTCGAGTTTCCATAGAAATTCAATCTTGGAAGATATTCACCATGCAAATATGCAAGTAAGTCCGCAAATCTTCATGTCGCATACGAATCCACACTCTGCACAGACGTCTATTTTTCAGGGTAGGTAGACGCCAAAACGAATGGAATACGTGCTGGGATACAGTACACCTATCAGAAGAAAAGAGGAAGTAGATTTCTTGGCTGAACCACTGAATATCACGATTAGAAATACTACACGATAATGTGAATGAAGACAAAGCACATCTTATTTTTACATGTGCTCTTACTTCAACTCTTTCTAGGCCTTGAAGGCCATCAACGACAATCGGTTGGAACTCGCAAAATCAACGTAGTGTGTGATTAGTCAATCAGGGATGCCTAAACAGAGATCCGTTTGCTTTCACAGATTTCTTGGGCGCACTTTTACTGTGGTATTTTGGCAATTAGTGATTCGCTTTGTTGTTTGCGTCGTAAATTGTTTCTTCGCATGATTACATTCCACTTGAAAACTATCCTTCCTGTTGCACTTAACTTTGCCACTCCACCGCTGGCATGTCGATCAATAAATGGAGTGTAGAACAAGTTAGAACGAGAAAACGGCAGTTCAAATGCATTGGAAGTAGGAAAAGGGAGAAAAGTAGGCGTTAGAATGTGTGTGATATCTGGATGGAGACGAAGTGAAGGAGGACGGAAATCGATTACCATACGCGGGGATCGACGTAGAAAGGAATTGTTAAGAAGAAATTCGAAAAACCGGCTTTCTATAAACCTCGGTATCAACAGTCGATGTATTTATTTATCATCTTATGAACTGATCCTGCTGAGCTGTAGAGGGAGAGCGTGGTATAAGTTCTCGCTGTCGTTGTTGTTGGTCGATGGCTGGATGTTTCGGCGATTTGGCCTTCCTCAGAGCCGTGATGTTACGAGTGGGACTCGTTTTAGTTTCTACTATTGTAAAGTGCGTCTACTTTCGTTACTGTTTCTTTCACACTTTCACTTTTGTTTTGTAGCTAATTTACACTGAACGACAATGAGTTCGATAACTTTGGCTTTACTAGCTGAGAAAATTAGGTATGTACGTCTTCAGAGCTCCTTAGCTCAACAATAAACTACCATGCTTTTGCCTGATTTTATTTTGGCACCCTAGATCAATCCCGTTGACGGGCGATTGCTGATGGCGCTGATCGATAGAATTAGTTGAGAGACAGGCGAAACAAAGGATCCGCATGGTGTAGGGCTGAACGTGGTAGCCCGCAGAAAGTAATAGTGCCTCGTTCCCCACCGCAGGCACCTACGGTCTGGAGTTTTGCAAAGTATCTCAGCACCATTGTCGTTCGTTTCACACATAACACCCTGACATGAAAAATTGTAATAGGCAGTAAATAAAGAGCTAACGTTATTATACTTTTTTTGGGCGTTTCAGCTAACAAAAGATCGTCATATAATCTTTATTCGGCTAACGTTTCAACGTCCCCGTTTCCCTCACTGCTGATGATCCGAGTTTACATGAAAACTTGGAAGCAGGAAAAGGCGAAAAAAGCGAACGAAGAAATTAAAGAAACACGAAAATGAATGCGTCGTTTTCTTGTTCAGCAATCGCGAGCTTTTTAACAGCATACGTTTACTTCCATAGAAAAACACAATACAGTACAACACTAGCTGACCTTTCGGCGGTATCGCCTTCTTCAGAGGCGCTTTTTCGTGACTTCCAATGAGGAAGTTTAGAACAGCTGATTATAGTCGCATATGGTTGACGACTGCACCATCCCACATCAAAAATCAATGCGAACGTACGGGATCAGGTCGCGTATGACCTCCGGGCATTCATCCCTGCTATTCATTGTAGGGTTTTTCGCATTGATCCGAAAAGCTTCAAGGAGTTTTCGCGCTGGTGTTTTAGACTCCTGTGCAAACTGTTGATCATGTAATTACCATAGAGTTTTTCGTCTTTTTGTAAGTGTTATTGAAGCGTTTGGCCTAGTAGATTGTATATCAGCATACCCTTCCAGGCTCTGAAGAAGGCGACGCTGCCGAAAGGTCAGCTAGTGTTGTATTGTATTGTGTTTTTCTATGGAAGTAAATGTATGCTGTTTAAGAACCTCGCGATTGCTGAACAAGAAAACGACGCATTCATATTCCAATGCCGAGGTTAATAGAAAGTCGATCCTGGAAACACGAAAACTTTGTAGGCCTGGACGGGATTCACTGTTATTCAGCATCCTTTCAACAACCGTCTTGTTTAAAAAGAAGCTGCCTAGTGAGGTTACTTCACTCAAGCTGTGCTCAACTCAAGAAGATTCGACTCGATAAAAGTACGCAGATCCCCAATGCGTAAACGAACGACTGTGGACTATCGACTCGGACTAATCAACTCTAGAGAAGATAAACGTGTTGAAAGGTGTGTCAAGAAAAAGTTATATAGCAACCTCGTCTGAGCTGAACAATCGAAGCAAATAAAACGATTATTTAAGCTGTGGTTAAGTAGAAGTTGGCTTAATTAGGTATTTAACTTTTACTGAATCTTTGTTCTTCTTTTTTCACAGCAGGGTACTAAGTGAATGCACATTGTATTCCACCTAGTGCCATGCCATGAAAGAAAGAACTAAAGGGAATAATAGGCAGCAAAATAGTCGAGATATTGTTATTTCGATCCCCTTCACCTCAACTGTGTTCACCGGTAGTTTGTGCTCCCTAGATCATTTTCATCGACAACTGATTGCTAATACCCCTTTTCACCCCTATCATGTTTAGCCCTATTGATCGCTGAGTGACTCGAGCGAGCACCTGCAAATCTTCCACTTTTCCCTGTCGCGGACGAGGGTAGCCCAGTGGTTCTGCTCGCTCTAACGACTCCTTGAACATCACAAGTTTCCTCCAGGATTTTCGTTAAGATCCATGACCATCGGGTTGCTGGTCTTCTTACAGTACTTTTGACACTTCAAAAAATCCATTTTCTAACGGTTCTTCTCCATCGGCTGTCATCCGTACGCACTAGGTGTCCGGCCCACCTTATCTTCCAAATTTGGCGTATAGAGTGCACTATTCGATTTTTTGATCGTTAGCGCAAATCGAATCCTGGGATTCCTTCGCTCATTTCCGTGATACGGAATACTCCTAACGTCATCCTCTCGACGGCGTTCAATAACGCGGAGTAGTCCTTCATCTTGCTTACTTGGCAATCAGATTTCTGACACATAGTTTCAGGCAACAGGAATCGTGAAATCGAAAAGGTGAGCACAGAGTCGGTTATTCTTTGCATTCCTCGTTTCGTTCTCGATGCCCTACAAAGCTCGTTAAGTCCAAATTTAAAAGTAGAATGAGATGGTTCCTACAGCTTATCCTGACCCAGTAACTGAAATTCGCATCAACCCATCTACCTGATATCAAGACATTCCTAGATCAGTAATGGGGTCATTCGACGTTAATTCACTTTATGCTACTGTGTCGAGTGTGCCACAATGGAGGCCATACTCGAGCAGCTCGCAGAAAATGAAAAGAAAACAAATATGGATGACTTGCCAGTCCAAGGACTAATAAATTTTTTAAATAAGTGTTTTCGTAGTTCAATCTTCAGGTGGTCAGAAAAACATTTTGCACAAATCATAGGATTGGTCATTGGACAACGATTAGCACCAAGCCTTGCCTACCCACTTCAGAACACATTGTTCAAAAAACTTTTTGTCGATTATTTAATGATGCATTGGAATATTAGAATAGTAGCGTTGATCGACTCGTTCCGTTAAACGTTGCGTTCGAATCGCTCCGGCGAATCATCATGTGTATCCATTGGTCAGTGGAATGTGCATCTTCGGGTCAATATTTGGCACAGAATAATTACTAGATCTAAGTGGAATGCACAACCTTGTGCGAGTTTGCCTTGCGGGACTTTTTGATGTTGCCACAGCACACTCTCAAGCTTAGGTTATCATTGTTTATTGCAACAATAAGAATACAATATTAACAATCTGACGATATATGGTTGAGCGAACGGGCTGAACGAAATTGAGCGAAACACTAACTGAATGACTAGCAGTGCTCCGTATATTCCTACTGTAGTGAGCGAAGTTTTACAGAAGGAACTAGAGATGATGCTCAGAGGAAGACTCTAGAATGTTTCTTGACTCTAGGATAATAATCTGATAGCGTTGCTTGCACAGAATGTTCGTAAGGGCTATAAAATAGCTTGCACGGAATGTACATGTGACAGCGATTCAGTAGCTTATACAAGAAGTTGATTGTGAAAGCAGATGGTTCGAAGTGCCTGAAGCTGCCAGCTGCTCCATCAATGTACGAACTGCTAGACAGAGAAGAATAGTTCCCATAAAGAAGTTACAGAAATCCTTCCCAGTCAGCTGCGAAGCAGATGTGTGAGATGGCCGCTAAGAAACAATTTAAGGAAAATGCAAGGGTAAATGTATGATAATCACCAGTAAACAGTTAACATAGGAAGCGTATAATTATATAGGAAACAGAAACTATTCGGATAATAGTTACTATGTGGTCCACTTCACTGGATTCGACACAATGAGACAACGAACACCGGCATCATCGGGACGACCATCTGCAGACCACGGAGTACGATCGATTCGGCTCTGAAGAAAAGAAGACGCTGAAACTTTATCGGAATAAACCCTTTTTTATCAATCTCATGTTGCCTCAATAGTCTGGGAAGGTGTTTTAACTAAACAAATATTCGAACACGATGAGAGCAAGCAGAAAAAGCCGTGACCAAAAGAAGAAAACCTTGTGAAAGTGGCATAGATGCAACAAGCTGAGAATGTGAGTTAGCTGATGGAGGTGCGAGTAGCACAGCAATGTCATGTATTTTATGATTTGACGTTACACTTATACATGCTTTGCACAATGAATCTCGTACGCTACGTTTTACAAAGGTTGAACCAGTATGTAATACAAATTTTTCCTGCGATAAAACATATTACAGGACTAGTTCTGCCTTTCAGCAATGGATCTTCTGCGAAACACTCCAAGAAATTAAGTCTGCCTTTTCGTATTTAAATTTGAGCAAATGGAGTTTTTAAAGTTGACACTCCTACGACTCTGGCCAAGTGTAATCCAAAGTGGAAAATGTTAAAAAGCCTGTAAGAAGTAAGTTTTCGAAGACCAGCTCAATTCCTGATTGTACTTTACGAAACCACTGATCTCTCTCATATGAGGGACCTCTAGCCGAATAGTCGCGAAGCTAGGTGACGCGTCCACAGCTGGCGAACAGAGGGTTAATCACGGATCAAAAGCGACCTTTGCTTCCCTTATATTAGACACCGGTGGGTTGAGGGGACGGACTCCCTGTTTTCGCTGCGCCTATTTGGCGCAATCTTTCTGTATTTGAGAAGCGCATTCATGCATGCGTGTGAGCGTGCGTTCAATTTTATGCGGATTGTATTCTACGAGTCAATTCGACCAAAAGCCTGCAATCAAGTGATAGAAAAGTATACGGGAGGCGGTTAGGAGTCGCCTCCGACAAATAAGCTCCATTTCCACTCTCGGAGAAAATGGTAAGCTACCCGTGATTACACCCAGCCCTGAATTTTGGGCTTTGAGAAGTTCTAGATAGAAGTCCACACAGTCTTCAAGGTCATCAATGGAAATTTCAACGCTAAGATTGGACCAAGAAAAACGTATGAAGAACGTCATATTAGGAGCAACGGATTAGAATAGAACGATCAGGATGAGTAGCGGTCTGAAATTGTCATGAAGACCAAGATCGTCCATGGTAACTCGTAATTCGAAAAACCGTGGTATCAACGCTGGAAGTGGAAGTCTCCCAATGGAAAGTGCCATAACGAAATAATAGACTACATCACAGTACATAAAAGGTTTTGCCAACCGATGTCACAGTTGCCCCGAAATCCTGCACGGAACCAGACCATGGCTTCCTTCGTGGAAGATTTCATCTCTCGCAAAAAGGAAAAGGAGCCGCTAAGTTAAAAAAATACCAAAACCAAGCTATACATGGATATCAAAAAGCTAAAAACAGTGAAAGAAACGGGTCTCATTCCCCTGACACCGAAAGTGCTCCAATTCCGCAGAGTTGCGTAGGACGAGTACGGAGAGGCTGCTAAAAACTCAGGGCCAATGGAATCTGCCCCAGGACCGCAACGAACTAAGGTGACGACCTGCACCCACAGTGCACGTACACTTGCATCCGAGTCCTCGATAGAAAACTTGCTTACGCAAGCAAGAACGATAAGGTACGACGTCATCGGCCTGGCCGAGGTCAGACGACGCCATCCATTCAACGCCGTCTATGACGCCGTAGAAGAACTGTTTCTCGGAACATGCGACAATAGAGTAGTGTGCAGCGTCGGCGTTCTCGGCAACACGAGTTTGGAAATGAACATCGATTTATTTGAACAACAAACTACACAGATCGGATATTTACGGTTGAAGAGATGTGGATGAACACTGGCTTTAATAAACTTCGTCGTCTAGGCTCCGACACCAAACATAATGACAAACATGAAATCGAGAGATTCTATAAGGAGTTAGAGGACTTTCACAGAGAAGACCATACATTCTTCGAGTTCATCATTGGAGATTTCAACGCTAAGATTTTTAGATTAGAGATTTAGATTTAAAACGTTTAGATTTTTTGAAGAAGGCGATTCTGCCGAAACGTCAACTACGATTGTGTTGTATGTGTGTTATTGTATGGAAGTAAACGTACGCTGCCTAAGAACCTCGCGATTGCTGTGAAAGAAAACGACGCATTTATAATCCAATGCCGTCGTTAATAGAAAGTTGATCTTGGGAACTGTTACGAGATGTACCAACAAGATACTTTCAACTTCTGAAGGAAGCGGTGTCACTAAGACAAAAAATCGTCTTAAGTAGACAACAGATCCACTTTCTCCGCTGCTGTATTCAACACCGAGTAGGGCCGAAGTTCGTAAAACGGAAACGGCTTCACGAGATATGCGGTCGACCAGAGGACAGCCAACAAGTACGCGGCATCGAAATGGACCTACTTAGAACCGCACTATGAAGCAAGCGGAACGAAATTTACTCCAGAGGACGAGAACAGTTAGTGGGTCAATATTGATACGTAATCATATTAGGTCTAATGCCAAAATAGCTCTACAATGAAAGTTCGAGAATCTTTTGAGTAACTCACACATCTCGGCTTCAAGAAATCGTAAAGGTAACAGTTAGTCCTGATAACAGTCAAAATGCGGCTGACAATGCACGAAGAAAGTCCAGAGTCACCATTGGGGTATGACTATGCCTGGAAGCGCGTGCTCACTATTAGAATTGAGCCCAAGCTTCGCACTGTCATAACCCATTTCTAAGGCAACCGTGAGTAGGATCGCATGCAATTTGTAAGAGCTTCAAGATTGACTCCGCTATCAGGCCAAGCAGGAAATATTGTATAAGAAAGAAAGTCAAGAGGTAGCGAGACTACCACCGTGTCCTTCTCCGAGAACGTTTTTTATACAGTAGGATCCTAACGTGAAAGTTGATATCGAATTCCGCATGTTTCGAACGACGTTAAAATCATCGGTTATTTCGCACCTTAAAATCAATAAACCAACATATCCTATCTTATGCCTACTTATTAAAACACATAAGTTAGTATCATCTGATGATGTTGCGTCAACCTATCCATCATCATTCAAGGTTGGACCCATCATCAGCTGTGTAGACGGGCCAACGGATATGGTAACCTGGTTTCTAAGTCTAAGACTTATCCAGTTGCTTAACTAAGTTCCAGCTTACCTCACGAACACCCAAATTTTCCTAGAACGTCTACGTAACGCGCCTCCTAATAACGCGTACGTGATGGAGTCTATCGACGTTACCGCACTGTACACCAACGTATCGAATGACTCCGCAATGCAAGCCATCTTCGAACTTCTTGTTGAACATAAAGGAAGAATAAATATGCATGGTTTGTCCATCCAGCAGCTTATGGCTCTCTTAAAAGAGTGCCTAAACTGCTCGATCTTCAGATGGTCTGGGAAATATCACGCGTAAATTAGAGGGTTGGCAATGGGACAGCGGTTGGCAAAAAGTCTTCCCATCGCGTTCATGTCTAGAATAGTAGCCCCGTTATCGATCTCCGGCCGCTACTCTACTGCAGGTACATAGATGACTGTTTTGTCATTTTCTCTGCTCCAGAGGAGGTGGGCAAATGCTTTGAGTTATTGAATGAGCACACTAAGTACATCAAGTTTACTCGGGAGAAACCGAAAGAGAATTGGCTTCCATTTCTTAACGTTCAAGTGAACTTATTAAGTAGCGGTTAAAATTGCGTATGACCTTTTGGCAAGGACACTGATTGCACGAGTTCAGGTACGACATACCTGATCCCTTGTAATAATTGCGGAGACGAATACATTGGCGAAACGGGCAGACCTTTGTGTATCCGTATAAAAGAACACCTAGATGGCAAACGAAAGCTAAAACGAAGCACCCAACTAGGCACGCATAGGATACAAAGCCATGGCGGAGACGATTGTGTTATGAAAGTCACTATCCTCGCACAGAATGCCAAAACACCAGCGCGAAAACTTCTTGAGGCTTTCTGGATAAATGCCAAAAAGCCTAAAATGAACGGCAGGAAGAAATGCCCCGAGATCAAACGTGATCTCGTCCCGTACCTTTTTATTCGATCGTTGATGTGGGGAGGTGCAGTCGTCAACCATATGCGACGCTGATTAACGGCGCTTCCTCAGTGGAAGGCACGTAAAAAAACGGTGGGTTTTTTGAGAAGCTGTTGAGCATGTGGCTACCATTTAGATTCTCGTCTTTCTGTTTGTGCTGTTGAAGCGTTTGACCTGGTGAGTTGCTTATTAGTGTACCCTTGCAGGCTCTGAAGAAGGCGGTCCTGCCGAAACGTCAGCTACGATTGTGTTGTATGTGTGTTATTGTATGGAAGTAAGCGTACGCTATTCAACAACCTCGCGATTGCTGAGAAAGAAAACGACGCCAAGATTGGACCCAGAAGAACGTCTGAAGTATGCCACATTGGGACCCACGGATTAGAAGGGTGCGAACAGGATGAGCGGCTGTCTGAGTTGATCATGAAGACCTAGACCATCTATTGTAACTTCCAATTCCATAAACCGTCAACGCTGGAAGTAGAAGTATCCCAATGGAGAGCACCATAACGAAATGGACTATATCACAATAAACAGGAGATCTTGCCCAACCGATGTTGCTGTTGTCCCGAAATTCTACACGGAATTAGACCACCGCATCCTTCGCGCAAGATTTCATTTCTCGCGGAAAGGAGAAGAAAGCCATTAAATTCAAAAAACTTGGTTCTAAAACCACCATAAACTGGAATGTATTCAATTCATTAGTCGACTGTTGGAAAGATAGCGTTTCCGGCAGCATCGACGAGAAACACGATCGTCTCATTCAACATCTTCACGTTGGCGCTGTGAAGGTTGAAAGTTCGAAACTTACGAAGAGAACTCTGTCTTCAAAAACACCGAAACCGATACACCTGCGCGGAATCGCACGAGCTCCACGCAACCGCCAACTCACCTCTATACCTGCAAACCAATGCAGACGGAATAAATCACGCTCGTAAAAACAGAAAAGCAACAGTTATGGTTGAAGTGGCGGGGGCTGGAAAAAGCATTAGCAACCGAAAGTTCGCCAATTACAAAACCAAGATGATTTCACACCGACGACCAGACAGAACAGTTGCAGCGTCCAGAAAGGCAATAGTGAAAGTGAATCACGATTAGAACTGAGATCTCTTCGATAGGCACGTTCTCCTTCCCTTATGTGAAATAAGAGGGTGGAAATGTCGTATCACCGTTTCTTTCCTTCCAAAATTTGACATGCTATTTTGCGGTGAAAATTGAATAGCACCAGGTCTGGACAGGATAAGATCTAAACACTAGAAGAACCTTCCGCCAGTCCACGTAAACATGCTGGCTTGTGCTTTCACATGTTTCCTTATGAATGCAAGGACCCTACTCAGTGGAAGACCAGCAAGATCGTGTTATTGTTCAAGAAGGGTGACCTCCACGATATCGGCAACTATCGTCCAATATGCTTGGTGTCCGCCGTCTGCAAACTTTCCACTTAAGTCGTCCTGAATAGAATTGACCGAACACTGGACTAAGGGCAGCCTTACCGGCAAGCAGGGTTCCGAAAAGGATTTAGTGTGATGAACCACATCCAAACGATAACAAGGCTCATTGAACTTTCGCCAGAGTACAAAAGTAGAAGCAGTCATGGAAGCTCCTGATAGTCAAGGGTCTCTACTCAGTACATAAAGAGTCTTCGTGAGCCGTAGAAAAATTTCACAATCAAGATATCACCATTCTATAACGTTATTAACATTGACGTGAAAAGAAGGGCTAGGCAAGGCGAAACTACTTACCGGGGGCAGTGAAAATGCATGATCGGAAATTACACCATCTTCTCCTCCTTAATGATATGGTTCTCATAACATCAAACATTAGCTAAGAGGAAGGAATGCTTGGCGACCTTAATTTCACAAAAACAATGTTAATGAAGAACGGATTGGTTTTGTATGCCCCATTAATGCTCAACGGAACGAACATATCGAATGCTCCAGTTACGTCTATGTCATTAAATTAACATGATGAACGTCTTAGCTCCAGGGTTGAGCACAAAGAAACGAGCGGCTTGGGCACCTTTTAAGAGCATCGAGTATGTAGCGAAGAGAACAAAGAACACCGAACTCCTTGCGCCTTGCGCACCTTTTCGACTCCACTGTTCTTGCCTTAGCTCGTGCGTCGGAAACCTGATAGATTCGTAACCAGAATGAAAGATCACTCAGCATTATTGAGCGCGTAGTCGAAACGACGACACTAGGAGTTTCCGATGTCACACAAGTAAAGGAAGGAATCCGAGCTCTGTCCTGCGTCAACGATTAAAAAACAAAGATGCTGTTCTATAGGCTAAATTGTTGGAGATGAGGTAGGTAAGACACATAATGCGTATGAGTGACAACCAATAGACGAGATCCGTTGGTGACTGTATTGCTCGAGAAGTCAAACGCAGTGCAAGAAGACCACCAACCCGATGGTCAGAGTTCTTCACGAACAGTCTGAGAGAAAGATATGATGCTCAACGAGCACCTAGAGCGATCCCAACCCACTGGGTTTCCTTTGCACGTGACAGGCGAAAATGCAGGATTTACAGGCGCCTCGCTCGAGACGCTCGATGATCAGCGGGACGACAGATGATTTTCCATAATCGTGATATCCACTGTTTCGTACTCCTCATATAATTTTGTTTATTTTCCACAATACAATATTAGACAGCGCGAAAAACTTTTCTTCTTCGAAATCTTCAGAAGAATGCTGCTGGAGCTCCGACATGGGTTTTCCACACGTCATATTTTTGTTCCTACACCTTCGAGACAATATAATGTACGAAGACAACCTGCTCATTTAAGATTCCAATGAGTGGACGTACTAACGGCTCATGTCCAGCGGATGACGTCTATAAGCGACACGCATCCAGGCCGTCTAGTTCCTGACAGCTCTGCAAATGCAGAGTGGTTCTTCGTCTCCGATTTTCGACGTTGATTTGCGCTATCCTCCTTATTTGAACAATATCACCTGAATCATCTGTAGTTCCACTGATCGTCGCGCGACCCGAGCGGGCTCCTGTAGAGCTTCCATCTCACCCTATCGCCTGTAAGAGTGGTCCAGTGGGTTCTGATCATTCTAGGAATTCGTTGAGCATCGCATTTTTCTTCCAGAGCTTTCGTGAAAAACTCTGAGCATCGAGTAATTCTTCGTATTTTTGTTGAGCAAACGCGAGGTGTTATTATTCTTTATTCACGAATGAGCTGACGTTTCGGCGGATTTCGCCTTCCTCAGAGCCGCTATCTATGAGGTTTCCACTAAGTATGTCACGTAGAGACCAACCGCACAGAAATGCACATTATACTTCCATGTGATTTCTGTGCGGTTGGTCTCTACGTGACATACTTAGTGGAGACCTCATAGAAAGCGGCTCTGAGGAAGGCGAAATCCGCCGAAACGTCAGCTCATTCGTGAATAAAGAATAATAACACCTCGCGTTTGCTCAACAAAAATACGAAGAATTACTTGATCAATGCCGAGGTTAATAGAAAGTCGGTCGTGGGAGTTTCTGAGCATCGAGTCAGTGGTCTTCCTGCAGCGCTTTCGAAACCATGAGAAATCTAATTATTAATGCCTCTTGTACATCGGCTGTCGTTCAAACGCTTCGTCTCCGTTTCTCCTTATCTTCAACAATCTAATTCGGATCACAAATAGCTGCTATTTCAGGAATTCTTCTGTCATATGTTCTCTTAAAAGCTGCGTTACCATCCTACTCTAACGACGACTTGTATGAGTGGATTTATCCTATGAACACGAATAGATGATAATCAGGCGGCCAAATACGGGAAATTCACAGACGACAAAGTTAACAAAGATAAAAAGATTTCAATCACTCTCGAAAGTCCAGAGTTAGAATGTTCAAAAAGACTGCTTCTTTAAGAGTTACAGGCTAAACCTCTTCACAAAGTCTTTTCCATTACCCAGTACAGCTATTTCAGTAATACAGCGCACACGACGACACGCTAAAATAAACTATTTCTTTGTATTCTCGTTGAGCAAACGTGAAGTATTATTTTATTCTTTATTCACGAACAAGTTCACGTTTCAACAGATTTCGCCTTCCTTAAAGCCTAGAAAGGCCAAGTTGACAGCAATCTATTCGGCCAAACACCTCCATAACCAAACAGAAAATGCTAAGCTAAGCCAAGATTTCAATCACACTGAACACAGAATAGCTTCTTTGCACACTCACCACTTTCCATGAGTCTTCCGCTAAATATGTCACGTAGAGACCAACCGTACAGAATCCACATGAAAGCGAAATGTGCCCCTCCCATCAGAATAACAGACTTATATACTGCCCAATATCACGCGTGATAATGAGACATTCTTCCCATATACTGCCCAATATCACGCGCGATAATGAGACATTCTTCCCATCATTTTCGGATTTGTGGAATTAATCCGAAATGCCTCGAGAGTTTTGCGCGCTTGTGTTCCCGATTCATGTGCGAGGATCGTGACACGTACTTGAAAGTCCTTCCCGTTATGTCTCTGGGTCCTATGCGTGCTTAGTGGGGCATTGGGTTATAGAAAGGTCCCGTTTATCCTAGCCTTCATCTCAAATGATGTAAGTGCAGCTTTAAAACGCAGCTTAAGAAGGGCGGGTCTTGAGGATTCGGTAAACGCAGTTGAAATGCCACCGAATACACTTAGGCGCCAGCTAGTTCGGAACCGCCTATATGACCGTCTATATGCAACTCATAATTGCATAATTTTCTCTAATGGTGTAGACAGTGATTGCATGAGCTCGCGTGAAGTTTATCTGATCTCCTTTTAGGCGTGCGGAGACGAACGCATTGGCGATACGGGTAGACCACTCTGTGTCCTCATAGAAGAACACCTAGTTGGTAAACATAAACCCAATTCCCCACTAGACATGCATAGGACCCAGAAACATAACGGGGAGGACTTTGAAGTACGTGTAGCGGTTCTCGCACAGGAATCGGGAACACAAGCGCGCAAAACTCTCGAGGCGTTCTGGAATAATTCCAAGGATCCGAAAATGAACCGCAGGGAGGAATGCCTCGTTATCACGCGTGATATTGGGCAGTATATAAGCCTATTATTCTGATGGGCGTGGCACATTACGCTTTCATGTGGATTCTGTGCGCTTGGCCTCAACGCGACTTACTCAGTGGAAGACTCATAGAAAGCGGTGAGTGTGTAAAGAAGCCATTCTGTGCTCAATGTGATTGAAATCTGGGTTTAGCATTTTCTCTGTTTGGTTATGGAGGTGTTTGGCCGAGTAGATTGCTGTCAACTTGACCCTGAGCTCTGAGAAAAGCGAAATCCGTCCAAACGTCGGCTTGTTCGTGAATAGAGAATGAAATAACAACTCGCCTTTGCTCAATTCGCTATTGCTCACTACAGGTTAGAGGTTCACATTGCTGCACTCATCGCCTTTCATGGCTCTTCAACTCACCTTGTCAATGTACGTTCTTGACAGAACAAGATCGTAGCGGTAGATAATTTTGGATTGTTCGTTGCAACGTTGTCCTGGAAGGAAATTGCTGGATTTTATATCGCCTGATGTGTGACCGGATTTGTGGAGCTCTTTGATCGCCTTAATGATAAATTTAAAATACTACCACAATCGTTCCAATATGCCTCATTTCTGTACCAGTTTTTTCTATTGTTTCTTTTCACGTGTAGTGATTTTTTTGTACCTCTTGCATTTGCTCCAGGCTGTTCATGCAAATTTTTGCGCAGAAAAACTATTTTCTACATTTAGCAACTTAAATAACTTTAACTCTTTATGAGTGTGTTTATCCTTGTTATTGACCTCCCAGCGATCTTTGCCGTTCGTATCAACATGATGACAGAAACACTGTTGCTAATGATAAACGTTCTCGATGTCTCCGCTTTGGGAGTGGGAGCAATTTGGCGGGTGTGCGCTATAACTGGCTAATGCCAGGCGCAACGGAAATTTCGATGTTTTCGCAAATGCGTGAAAAGTGCCTAGCTTTTTGCCGAGACACATAGAAGTTGTACGCGGTTTATTGTGTACATTCTTTGCTGTGTATTTGACTACACTTGCAACCAGACGTGAGTTGCGTTCAATTTCATACGTGGCAATTGGAACCGCTGCTCTGAAGTCATCCCCATTCACATGTAGCGGGAAGCACTTTGAACTTACAGCTTCAAACAAGCATATTTCAGTTTATGGCAAACATTAGTCATTTATGCTCATTTGCGAGAACGATGGTTTTAGCAGAAGTGTCGATAATATGTCGATAACTAAAAACTTGACGGGGTTACACAACTAGCGTTTCTCTATTACTAAGAGGGTGCAATGGATCAGTGCTCAATTGATTAAAGTTTTTTCGAATTTTCGAATTGTAACACTCCGAAAACTCTTCGAAACCAATATTTACGAAGAATGGCAAAAATATTCGAAAATTCAATCTTTTTCTATTTGCAAAATGTTATAAACACTAAAACTGACGACACGTTCGTGATTTGCTGGGTGAAACCTCACCTGTTCAGTTTCCTTAAACATACGGCAAATTGACAAATGACATTAAGTTAACATTGATAAGCAATTTTTAATCACCTTCAAAAGTCCAAAGTGAGAGTGTTTAAGAAGACTGCTTCTTAATGAGCTACTGGTTTCACCGCTTCACAAAGTCTTCTACGTAAGCGGATATATTTATTTCAGTAATATAGTGTGCACTACGACGCGCTAATGTAAATTATTTGTCTTGTAAAACCTAATTCTAGTTATTCGCTATTGTTCACTTCGAATTCCTGTTTGATTGGAATAGTTGTGTCTGAGATGGAAATTGGATTTTTCCCAAAACTTTAGCTTAGCTTACAGGATAACTTGCCACATCATTACAGGTTAAAGGCTCGCATTCCTACACTCATCGCCTTTCATGACTCTTGAACTCACCTTGTCAATGTACCTTCTTGACAGACCAAAATCGAAGAGAGAGATAATTTTGGACTGTTTGTTGCAACGTTGTCCTGGAGCGAAATTTCTGCGTTTTATATCGCTTGATATGCAGTCGAATTTGTGGAGCTGTTCAATCGCCTTAACGATAATTTTAAAATACTTCCGCAATCGTGCCAAATTACCTCATTTATGTACCACTTTTCTCTACTGTTTCTTTTCAGATGTAGTGGTTTTTTGTACCTTTTACATTTGCTCCAGGTTGTTCATGTAATTTTCGCGAGGAAAAGCCATTTTTACACTTTGCAACTGTGACTGGAACAACTAGATCGATGGTGAATTGATTAAAGTTCCTCCGGACTTTTGAATTGTAAAAGTTTCGGAAAAGATCCAATCTTTTTATATTTAGAAGACGTTATAAATACTCAAACTGACGACCCATGCGTGAGTCGGTGGATAAAATCTCACTTGTTCGTGTTCGCATATCTGTTGCGGTAGCTATACAAAAGGCTTAACTATAAATGATGCAGTTGTTTCGCGACTTTATACAGGTATACAAACATATATATATATATATATCACGTATCTTCCCAACCGTTTACCGCCTCATCGTGGCTGGGAAGTGTTCCTGGGTGTCAGACTGCGATGTATAGCGGGGGATTCATCCCCTGGTAGGGTCTCCCAAGCCGAGAGGGAGTCTGGCGTTTCTATCAGGAAACTTAGCTAAGAGTAAACCAATACCAGGATCCACGACCGTCCTGGTATCAAAGTCGCATAGCAGTCTCCCTCTGATCCACAAGGACTGCGACTGCCCGTGGTGGTGAAGACCTAGCGCAGACTTTGGTTAGGCTCATCTCAGAGTTCCAGGAAACCACAATGGCTTAACTAGCAAATCTCCGATAATTCGTGATTATGCTAGGGCCCGCACGACCAGTGAGGATGGGTCGTTCAAGCGTCAAGTGCCAATCTATACTTGGTAATGGCTCATTGTCCGTATAAATCCGTATAAAAGAACACCTAGATGGCAAACGAAAACTAAGACAAAGCACCCCACTAGGTGCGCCTAGGATACAAAAGCATAGCAGAAATGATTTTGAAGTAAAAGTCAATATCCTTGCACAGGAGACTAAAACGCCAGGGCGAAAACTTCTTGGATAAATGCCAAAAACCCTACAAGGAATAGCAGGTATGAATGCCCGGAGGTCATACGCGACCTGACCCCGTATGTTCGCATCGATTTCTGATGTGGGACGGTGCAGTCATCAACCATATGCGACTATAATCAGCTGTTCTAAACTTCCTCATTGGAAGTCACGTAAAAAGCGGTGAGTTTTTCGAGAAACTGTTGATCATGTAATTCGTCTTTCTGTTATGTGTCCTATCATGTAAAAAGCATAGTTTTTCGTCTTCTTGTGTTGTTGAAGCGTTTGGCCTAGTAGATTGTATATCAGTGTACCCTTCCAGGCTCTGAAGAAGGCGATACTGCCGAAACGTCAGCCAGCGTTGTATTGTATTGTGTTTTTCTGTTTTTTATGTTTTTGTTTTTTTCTATTTCTATAAATGTATGTTGTTTAACAACCTCGCGATTGCTGAACAAGGAAACGACGCATGTATTGTCTTTGTTTCCAGATGTTTGAAATATTGAAGACGGCAATTTCGCTTTCTGAACGCAGGATGGGAACGCAGTTCAAAATCAACCTCGGCGTTCAATTTGGACATATTTAAGTGATCGCTGTCAACTATCGAAATGATACAGCATGCGTGATAACTTGCAGGAACCTTGTGAGAAAAATAAAACTGCTTACTTGTAACACTCCGAAATGAGGAAGTACCATATAAATAGAGTTTCCTACATAGCCTCGCCTTTGCTTGAGCTTTGTGTGAATGTGTGAATGCAAAAGTGGTGAACTCAACAAAGAGTCGCAAACAGAAGAAGCGTCATCACATAACTAAACATGTACATGCGAACTTGAGATAACTCAATTCTGCTCTATTTGCCTAACCAGGGTGCATGGAACGATGAAAAAACAGTAGCCTGAATAAGGCCGTATTGGTATAAACTGGGCATAGTTTTTACCTTACGCAAGAATGGTCGCACTTTAATTACTCGAATCGGATTTGACGGTCGTGTACGAATACCAGTGTCGAAGACTAATCCCGCATCACCGATTCTTCACTACTACTTCGAGGTTACTTTAGAACTCCACTGCTTTGCTCTGTTATGATGTACATCAGTTTACAGAATGTTACATAAGAATAAATATCTTGAAGATCTTGTTGATACGTATCGCTTATTGCTGATGGTAATCCTAGATAAGAAAACTAGCTGAGAGTGCTGCTCAAATCAGTGCTCATCCCACACCGTAAATATTAGGAGTTTGGAATCGAACTGTATGTGATGAAGAGAGATTTGATCATCCAACCTTCAGTGATTGCATCGAAAGCCTTAGCGACGTACTGATGGTGAACCAGTTGTCTGATGTTTCAGATCTAAGCTTGTGTAAATCTTTGAAAAGCAATGTCATCACCATATACACATAATCTGGTCTATTCGATCCCTGAAAGGTGAGTAAATGGCTACATAATGTATCACCTGAAGATATACCTCATATCTGTGTAATCTATTAACTCGCAAAAGTGCTTAGTCTTCGCTGCTTTAGCAGCTTTCAGCACGTCTATCTCAATATGCAACATAGGTATACCGTAGTTTTCTGTCTTGATCTGTCTGTTTCTGTCTGGCTAATGATCTAAATGGAAGACAGCGTATTCAAACTACAACAATACGGTTCCCGTCGGCTTTAAATATAGGAACTCGCAGCCAAATTGACATTTGCATGGTGTATTGAGATGGATTACAAACTGCCTTACGAAAAAACAGCCAACTATACAAGATAATTTCGTCATCTTCTCATTATGGAAGCAAGGACTGGTTTACTTCAATGAATGGCGTTATACACATACGCGTTTAAGTTCACCAGGAATTCCTGATGGAATGTCTTTCAAGATGGCTTATGTGTTTTCGTGGCTCTCGCTTTGAAGTGTTTCAATCAAATATAGGTACAAAGTGAAGAGAATGCCATGATCAATGGAAATTTAAGATGCCAGCTGTGATTTCTGACTCTGGCGTTTGTGGCCCTTTCAACATGTCAAGGAATCCAAATACGGTGTGATTGATGTAAATAAAGTAGAGATCTCACTTTTCTTCATCCTCTCTGAGGAACGCAGTACCGTGTCCACCGTTTCCTAGCACTTGTTTCAATTTGTACTTCTTCTCGTCCCCTCGAATTTCATCGTTCGACTCTGGCAGGCGATTCTTTCCAACCTTCTTATCTTTCTGTTCAGAAAGTTTCGACACATTGTCGCCTTTATCAGCTGCCATATTTTCCTTCTGTAGTGGTTTTAAACTTAGAAAAGATTCTTAAGCCATCTGGCTGCAAAGGAAACCACATACCTGGTCATTTTTTAGATGAGTTGTTGGCTAATGGACTAACCTGCCCAACACGAAGAATCCGACATGGCAGCAAACGAGTGAATGAACGTTAAAGTACCGTTTATCGTCACAAAGAGTGATATCCGCCGTACCCGATGGACTGATACCACAGGAAAAATCACGTTCATCGATACAAGAGAACTTGTTGATTAATGCGTGCGTGCAACGGTTATTTCGCACTTTAAAATCGATAAACCAACATGTCCCGTCCTATACCTACTTATTAAAACACATTAGTTGGTATCACTTGATGATCATGCGTCAACCAATCCGTCATCATTTAAGGTTAGACCGATCATCAGCTGTGTAGACGGGCCAACGGTTAGAATAACCTGGTTTTTAAGCCTGATACTTACCCAGCTGCTTAACCATATTCCAGCTCACCTCACAAACACCCAAATGTTCCTAGAACGTCTACGTAACGCGTCTCCTAATAACGCGTACGTGATGGAGTCTTTCGACGTTACCGCACTGTACACCAACGTGTCGAATGACTCCGCAATGCAAACCGTCTTCGAACTTCTTGTTGAACATGAAGGTCGAATAAAGCATGGCTTGTCCATCCAGTAGCTAATGGCTCTCTTAAAGGAGTGCCTAAACTGCTCGATTTTCAGATGGTCTGGGAAATATTTCGCGCAAATAAGAGGGTTGACAATGGGACAGCGACTGGCACCAAGCCTGGCCATTGTGTTCATGTCTAAGATAGAAGCCCCTGTTCTCGATCTCCGGCCACTGTACTGCAGATATGTAGATGATTGTCGTGTTCTCTAAGCAGGAGGAAATGGAAAAATGCTTTGAATTTTTGAACGAGCAGTCCGAGTACATAAAGTTCACCCGGGAGAAACCGAGAAAAAACTGGCTTCCATTTTTGAACGTTCAAACAAACCTATCAAGTAGCGGTTACTTGACAAAGTGGTACCGGAAGCCAAATAACAAGAACATCTCGTTCATTTCCTTTCTTCCCACCCTTCACACACAAAGAGGGCGATTGTGAGAAACATGTTTCGAACAGCCACCTCTGTGTGCACTACCAGGGAACTAAAGGAAGAGTCACGCGACTAGGCTCGGCAAATAGCCATCTCCAATGGCTACGAAATAGTAACCCCACGAGATAAGTTTAGAAGGAGAGCGACGAGCCCACTCGAAACACTTGGCCAAAAGGAAATCCCGTTTATGGTGCCTTTTATAAGCGATGAAGTAAGCGTAGCTATAAAACGATGCCTAAGAAGGGCAGGTCTAGAGGAATCAGTAGCGATAGTTGAAATACCAGCGGCTACTCTACGTCGCCAATTAGTTCGTAACCGCCTGTATGACCGTCTATGTGAAATAACAAATTGCGTAATTTGCCCTTACGGCAGGGATTCATGAGTTCAGGTACGATATACCTGACCTCTTGTAATAACTGCGGAGATGAATATATTGGCAAAACGGGCAGACCTTTGTGTATCCGTATAAAAGAACACCTAGATGGCAAACGAAAACTAAGACGAAGCACCCCACTAGGTGCGCCTAGGATACAAAAGCATAGCAGAAATGATTTTGAAGTAAAAGTCAATATCCTTGCACAGGAGACTAAAACGCCAGGGCGAAAACTTCTTGGATAAATGCCAAAAACCCTACAAGGAATAGCAAGGATGAATGCCCGGAGGTCATACGCGACCTGACCCTGTATGTTCGCATCGATTTCTGATGTGGGATGGTGCAGTCATCAACCATATGCGACTATAATCAGCTGTTCTAAACTTCCTCATTGGAAGTCACGTAAAAAGCGGTAAGTTTTTCGAGAAGCTGTTGATCATGTAATAACCATAGTTTTCCGTCTTCTTGTAAGTGTTATTGAAGCGTTTGGCCTAGTAGATTGTATATCAGTGTACCCTTCCAGGCTCTGAAGAAGGCGATACTGCCGAAACGTCAGCTAGTGTTGTATTGTATTGTGTTTCTCTATGGAAGTAAATGTATACTGTTTAAAAACCTCGCGATTGCTGAACAAGAAAACGGCGCATTCAGATTCCAACAAAGTTGTTACTTGATCCTTGACAAGTGGAGGAACTGTATAAATTCATCGACGCCTTGCTTAACGCAATCTTTTAGAAGAGAATTTCCGAGTGCATCGAGCCGCCATTCTCATAGTCACATTAGGAATCGCCATTGGCTCAAGACTACGTTACAAGTTACGTAGCCGAAAACTTCGTCTCACTCAAAAAAGAGATATTTGGAATGGGAAGTTCTTCTAGGATCAAGTAGAGATAGACCTCCGGAGGATGCTCCTTTTTCGTGTTAAACAAATACGCTTTCCATCGTGCACATAGAAGGCTGGAAGCTCTCGGTTGTACAACATTGTGTGAAATTGAATTACCAGGAGAATTCCGGATCTTCCGGACTTCGATTTGATGGCCCCAATCAATCTCCAATACATTTGATCCCTTGTAAGTCACAGAGGAACATCTAGTTGGAGAGTTGGGAATACAACAACGTATTGCTCTAGGCCATAAGGCAGAAAAACATGACGGGAATATTTTTGAAGTGGTAGTCACGATCTTGGGGCGGGAATCAAAAACACCGAAGTGCAACACTTTTTTAAGCATTTTGAACAGACTGCAAAAAATCCGGAAACAGAAAGGACTACCACCTCTCCGCTACACATATCTCCGTGCCTTATCTCAGGCTAATATTTCGGTCTGATTGAGGTTGATTCTTCATCGTATGCGAGCCACATGTAGAAAGGCTGATACTTCGAGTACGAAAACGATGAGTGCTTTGTAGCGGATGATTTT
Source organism: Angiostrongylus costaricensis (assembly GCA_900624975.1). NCBI lineage: Eukaryota > Metazoa > Nematoda > Chromadorea > Rhabditida > Metastrongylidae > Angiostrongylus > Angiostrongylus costaricensis. The sequence continues at coordinate 7,707 of UYYA01005180.1, read as the reverse complement.
TGGTTTACAATCTTTTTTTTTTCAAGGTTATAGAGTCTTCACTGAATAGCACAGCAGGCAGCGGACCGTGTGGGTTATGTTTTTTGTACGAAATGGTAGGCTGGTGCATGGAAACTCCTCACGGATTCTAGTGCAGGATTTTCATAATTACTACGACTATAAAAATCTGGTGATTACCTATTACATGCTACGTGATAGATACAACCTATACATTACGATGTGCCAGCGATAGTTTTCCATGTGTTTAGCAATGAATCCATTTCAGACAAGGCATGTCAAAGCGATGTGATGGCTAACAAGCTAGGCGGTCTAGTCACTGACATTTTCAAAAGACGGCGATTGGCGAATTCTGTTGGGCTGAGACATATATTCTTTTATTTCTCCCGAATTCCTCATGGAAAATTTAGGGTATTAAACAGGGCGCTTGTGAAATGGTGGCTCTAGATATGACTGTTCCTCCGTGTCGTTTGCTTATTTGATGAATTTGTTCCAAACGATTGCTGATTGTAACTGTTGCTGCGACTGTAGTTGCTTCCCCATAATTTTTGGAGAGAACAAAGTTGATTTTCTAGCAATTAGTAAATTTATAACATATATAGCAAGAACACATTGGTCAAAAATACATAATAAAATCTATGCATGTTTATCGTGATAATAACTTACTCCACTAACCTTCTTGAAACCAGCGAGAATAGTAGAGGCAGGAATTGACTTCATCTGTTGTGCGATGGGGCAGACTTTGGCCAGGCTGACCTCGGGAATCCTGGGAAACGCAGTGCCTTAGTCAACAAAACTCCGAAAAATGGAGATTATGCTGCTCTCAATGCTGGGGCCCTCACAACCAGTGGGGATGGGCCATTCAAGTATCTAACTAGGTACCCAAGTTGTGCGATGAAAATAAGGAAACGACTGATCGTCAAGGCTGGGAAATCCACCAATTTTCAGAAATAGCTGTCAGTTAATCCACAAAGAATAAAGGATGGAGTACTCGGTATTGATCAAACATGAATCATGAACGACATATCCCCAGAACAAGACTCCTTTCATATATTCGGTATTTTTCAAATTCGCAGCAGACTCATCCATTAAGAGCTCCTTGTAATACATAGAGCCCAGTAATCGCCTGTGGTAAATACCCGAGAACGTTCTACTTTCGTACTTAGTGCTACTTGAACGCTACGCGTTTACCTTCTAGACCAGCCCACATAATATTTCATATTTTAAAGATGCAAAAGCAAAAAAAAACATTCGAACCCTTCCAAGATATAAAGATATACATCATTGCAAGCGAACACCGCTGTACGTCGCACACTGTATTAACGGTTAGTGTAACCCCTCCGTGGTAGTTTATATTTTACCTGGGAAGGTCGTATAAAACGATATCACAGCAGGAAAACGGCATCAATCGGACCTCTGCATGTATTATCAGTATTACCATCTTCTGTCTACCTAAATAATACCTTAATTATGAAATAAGTAAGGTTCACTGTGTTTGTCCCGTCCACTATATTACATTATTATGCGTTGCCACCATAGTGAGATTTTCACATAACAAAGAGACACCATAAATGACTATGAAGAAAACAACCACAAAGATTCTGAGATATTTGCAAAACTCCGGACCACAGGTGTCTGCGATGGGCAACGAACGCGTTGTTACCTTTTGGGTGCTAACGCGTTCACCACCGCACCATGCGGATCCTTCGTTTCGCCTGCCTATCAGCAAAGAAAAAGTAAATATTGGGAAGAAAACAGTTTGAACAGTAGACTTTGAAGAAATCTATGTCTATACAATTATTTGGTGATGAGGATCTATCTGCTGGTGAAAATGAAACAAAGCACTCGCATAACTAGACCTCTAACTGGAACAACGTTGAAAACGAATTTGCTTTAAAGAACGGCATATCAGATTACACCATAACGCATGATTTTTATGACAGCTAGTATTTCTAAGGCCGATTTTAGCAAAATCTTTGGTGAAGTCAACTATAAGAGGTGAGAATTGGTCAATGATCGATTATGGTTATAAAACCATAAAAGTGATGTTGGGTAAGCGATACCGGCAATGAGCTCATGCAAGAAAAGTTAAGTGTCTTAACAGTATTGTAAATGTTAAAAAACCATAAGATGGACAATGGGTGGACGGACGACAAAGCCTACGCCGCGAGGATTTGGCGATGAGACCTTTCATTTGCGGACAACGACGGTCCCTTTGTTTAGTTGGCGTGTGTCGGTCTTCTTGATATTTTGTTTCCTGTAATTCGATTACATGAAATTCAATGCGGTTCCAATAAAGTCCTACGTAACCCCGGATTTTTTGGCCTCTCATTTATAGCCTTTCCGTCTGACGTCATAGGCGGGAGCACCCAGTGTAATGTACGGGGTACTGGGGTGGCCTACTAACGGTTAAGTAATTTGATCTTCCCTGCAGTCCTAACTTAGCCTCGCAGGAACGTATCCAGATCCTTAGCACGATGTGGATCCGACGGAGGTATCTTTTTTGGCAACGAGTCCTTTTCACAGTCTTCGTTCTAGTTGATTCGGAGACGTTGGTAAAACCGAAATGAAAAAACGAAAGTTGGAATTAAATTGAACTGAGAAAGTTACAAGGTATAACCTTTTGATTCCTGCCTGCTACAATTTTTCACGGGAGGACATTATGTGAAGTACGACTACAATGGTGGTGAGTTATGAACAAAACTTGGACCCTGGGGTACTGAATCAAGCAAAAGACAAATTGTGTGCATTGCACGGCACATCTAGCCGTTACGATGCACGGTCCCACGACAGGCGTTGTAGGTCGCATGGGTGTTCCCTAAGGGACTGACAAACGTCTAGTCCTTGGTGTACTCCATTATTCTAATGTAATTCTCACAGGCTTTATAGCCTTTGGATATGCAAGGAGAGAAAAAAACACTAAGAGACGTACGGTTTCTTGTTCACAGCTGGCTACGTTTCTCATTCTAATTGTCTCTCTAAGCTTCTATGCAGGTGGACGCTTCCTTGCAAATCTACGAAGAATATGATGACATCTTGTTAATATAAAAGGAAAAAAGAATAAAGCTCTCGGCGTTGATCAATCCCTGAAGGATGCGCTATTCATTCGACTTCATTAAGCATCGTTAGAGATGATTGAATGCATATCTGACCTTTACAATGACTTGCGGTAGCTTACCTATGTATTGAGTCAGTGGTGCTATCCTCCCAGATAAGTCTGGTACTAATTTGCCGATTCCTGTGAGATGGAAGGCTTGGTGGGCATGGGGCATGGGTATCGGGTATCGACCCCATGTGTAACCGAGGGCGCCTCGGACCATTGCGCTACACGCGCCCGTAGGACTTTCATATACAATTTATAACTGAATTTTTTATTCAAATACCCGCAATGAGAAAATTACAGGAAGTAGATGCAAGCTAAAACAAAAACAAAATGATCAAAAGCAGTCACATAGGTCCATGATATACCAACAGTTGCATCCCCAAGATCCTTAGAATGGAAATGGATGCTATTGTCAAGATTCATTCCGCTATATGTTGACGAGAAAAGTAAGAAACTGAAGCATTTCCATAGAAAACTCCCAACACATGCCCCGTACAAACCATAATTCCCCGTTCCTGACGGAGCGTCCTCAACTAGCTTCGGATCCCGTTCCAATCAACACTAAGCGTAAACTCACACCACTGTTTGATTTGTCGTTTTTGAGCAAATCTCGAGTCACAACATAGTTTGGCGTACTCAAAATACGGGAAGAATTTCGTCTTTCTAGATCCAAAACAATGCAGTTGTTACCTTAGAAACAAGGTATTCATAAAGAGGGCCAGGGTACTTATTCCAAAGGTCGGTCCTCTCAATCATCTCTCGATTAGCCGATGCACAGCTTAGGACTCTCCATAGCTTCAGCCGAAATGCAGCCCATGTCAGATGGACCCGATAGAACGAACCGTAATGAACGAATTGATAGTTCATGTAATTACTGCTCCCTTCCACATCTACGGGGTGAGCTGAAATTCTCAGAGTAGCTTCGCGATGGCATAGAAAATCATTTTTGAGTTTTGTACCAATAATTTTTGCAATCTTTCAACGGTTTACCGCTTTATCGTGGCTGGGTGTACCTCAGCGTCGGGCTGTAATGTACAGCGGGTGGAGTAATCTCCCGGCACGATCTCCCAAGTTGAAGGGTCTGCCGTTTCTACCATGAAGCCTAGGTAAGAGTACACCAATACCAGGATCCACCACCGTCCTGCTATCAAATTGATCGCATGGTGGCAAATCTCCCTCTGTTCCACAAAGGCGGCAACTGTCTGTGGTGGTGACGACCTGAGGCAGACTTTGGCTAGGCTCACCTTGGGACTCCAGGGAACCACTATGGATGAACCAGCAAGACTTCGAAAAAGTAGAAATTTTGCTGGCGCCCGCACAACCAGTGAGGACGGGCCATCCAAGTATCCATGTAACTTTTGCGATAAGCGCAATATGTTATCGATTCTGTCCAGTAGCATTTTCGTTCACGGCACAAACACTTGGCCAACTGTCAGTATTCTGGTGCTCAGTCATCGACATCCCTAACATGGCACAAAAGTTAGCAATTCGACATATTTGTGATGACCTCAAGTTTCTTTTGGCCGCCCGAATAGCCCACATTGTCAGCAAAAATGGCACTTCATTCTCCTTCTGGGTACATTAAGCAGACGAAATTATACTGTCACGTCAGACTATATATTCTATGGGGAGCAGCACAATTTCTACAAACACCATAGTATACGCATAGTCGATGGTTCCAGACAGCTCCGAGCCCATCCATCCTAGCATCCCTTCGGGATAAACGATGAAAGGATAAAGCTCTAGGCGCTGATCAATCCATGAGAGATGCGCCATTCATTCGACTTCATTAAACATCATTAGAGGTGACTAAATGCATTCATGGCCTTTACAATGACTAGCAGCAGCCTACCGATGTATCGAGCCAGTACTGCTATCCTCCCAGACAAGTCTGGTACCAATTCGTCGACCCGGGATGGATGGAAGGCTTGGTGAGCCACGCGCAGAGTGATCGATCCCATGTGTGTGTGTGTGTGTCGCAGAACACCGACGACTGTGCCTTATTCCTTCGGCGTAGACAAATTAATAACAGAGTCGCTTTCTCGTAATCGATAAAGGTTAGGAAAAGAAGCAGATGGTAATACCGACAGACTTTTATGACTCACTACACGGTTTGAATATGGTCAACACAGCGCAATCCCTGCTGGAATCCTACTTGCTCGACTGGTAACGCCTTGTCCAAAATTGTTGACGTGTGCAACTGCTCTTGGGTTGGATGACCTTGCACGACGTCCTCCACTGGTCTAGGATTTTCTCTCTCTGAACGTAAGATGTCATATGGGTTGCGAGGAATACATGTAATTTGTGGCCTCCAACTCGAAGTAACTTGGCGGTGATACTGCCGAGACCTGGAGCTGTGGCCGCCTTCACGGCTTCTGCTGCAAGTCGAATTTCAGAGGGTAGAATCCGGGTCAGTTTTCTTGCGGGAATTTTAGAGTTCGATATGGGGTTGTGGAGTGCAAAAGATTGGTATAGAACTTTTTCGCTATCAATTCCATGTCATGGCAAGATATGGTGACAGTTCCACATTCGTTCATTAGGGCCGATAGTGTAACACTATATTCGCACAGATTCGGGTTTCACTTCTTCAGACGACGTCGGTTTCGAGCTGCTTCCAATAACTTTTCTGGTTATGCCGACATGAATCCTCCTGCAAAAATTTTCTACAGCTTGCACTTATTATCAGCCGTGTTAGGTGTATTGCTGCAAGACCAAGCTCCANTTTTCTCTCTCTGAACGTAAGATGTCATATGGGTTGCGAGGAATACATGTAATTTGTGGCCTCCAACTCGAAGTAACTTGGCGGTGATACTGCCGAGACCTGGAGCTGTGGCCGCCTTCACGGCTTCTGCTGCAAGTCGAATTTCAGAGGGTAGAATCCGGGTCAGTTTTCTTGCGGGAATTTTAGAGTTCGATATGGGGTTGTGGAGTGCAAAAGATTGGTATAGAACTTTTTCGCTATCAATTCCATGTCATGGCAAGATATGGTGACAGTTCCACATTCGTTCATTAGGGCCGATAGTGTAACACTATATTCGCACAGATTCGGGTTTCACTTCTTCAGACGACGTCGGTTTCGAGCTGCTTCCAATAACTTTTCTGGTTATGCCGACATGAATCCTCCTGCAAAAATTTTCTACAGCTTGCACTTATTATCAGCCGTGTTAGGTGTATTGCTGCAAGACCAAGCTCCAGTTTCCTTTCCTTTTCGATCAAATCATTAATGGCAATGGAGATGTAGTCTGAGCTTCTTGCTTGAGGGATTGAGGCGGATTCGGCACATTTTCAGCCTTTCGACAAGCAACTTGAATCGTTCGGGTCTTTCTTTATCAATCAATCATCTGATGGCAGTATTTTACTTGTCCTTGTGAAACATGACTTGTCTCGTTTTTCTTGAATGATAACAAAAGTGCTTTCCTAGCTTATGGCAGAGTAGAATCTTCGCACGAAAAGGTAGCAAACGGATCTAGTACAGAATCCAGGTACCAGTGAGGTGCCAAACAGGGGCTATTTCTTGTTCGCAAGAATGTAATCGATTTGCTCCCCATGGCTTCTCGTGGGCGAACTCGTTGTCTCCATTTCCAATGAGGGCCTGTGTATCCTCAGATTTCATCGCCTCTTAGCGGTTGTCTTACCGTCCGACATCGTAGACAAGGGCGCACAGTGTGCGAAGTACTAAGACTAAGAGTTTTTCTAGTTGAGCCATTGTGGCTATCTGGAGTCTCAAGGTCAGCCTAGCTAAAGCCTTCCTAGGTCGCCAGCACCACAGGCACTCGTCGGCTGTTGTGGATCAGAGCGAGATCTGCCACCTTGCTACTAATTCGATACTAAAAGAAGAAAGCTCTCCGCGTTGATCAATCCCTGAAAGATGCGCCATGCATTCGTCCTAATTAAGCATCGTTTGGAGGTGATTGAATTGCATACCTGGCTCCTACAATGACTCGCGGTGACCTACCGATGTATCGGGCTAGTGCTGCTATCCTCGCAGACAAGTCTGGTACCAATTCGCCGACCCGGGAAGGATGGAAGGTTTGGTGAGCCACGCGCACGGTGATCAATCCCATGTTTGTGTGTCGCAGGGCATCTCCGACGACTGTGCCCTATTCTTTCGGGATAGAGAAATTAATAACAGGGTCGTAGTTAAGAGTTCCTTCTGATATGAAAAAGCCAGTGATTGCCTGTGGTAAAAGCCTTAGAATATTCTTCCTTCGTACTGCTCGCACGCTAGGCATTTCCCTTTTGAACCAGTTCACGTAGCAATTTCTTTTTTGAAAACCGTAATAGCAGAAAAGAAAATATCCGAATCATTCCAGAATGCACAAACCCTCTCTATTTCAAGGAAGCAGCCCTGTATGTAACCTTTCAATTCACGCTTAATGGGAACCCTACTGTACCTTTTTTCTACCGTGAAAGGTCGCATAAAAAGGAATCATAGCAGGAAACTGGTTTCAGTCCAATTGCTGTATGTAGCATCAATATCTTTGTATTTTCCTCCTCTAAATAAGGAACATCTTGGAGACAAAATGAATAACTCAATGTTTTTCATCAATAAGCAGACACGAGGTTGTTAATATAGAATTTATTAGAACACAATTGCTGACGTTTCG
>UYYA01005179.1:0-35357 GCA_900624975.1 Angiostrongylus costaricensis | reverse complement strand
AACCACAACGCTGCTGAGATATTTGCAAAACTCTGGACTGCAGGTGTCTATGGTGGGGAACGAACGCGCTGTTATCCCTTCCGGGGAGTAACGCGTTCACCACCACACCATGCGGGTCCTTCGTTTCGCCTGTCTCTCAGCTAGTTCTATCGATCTTTTGCCACAGCAATCACCCGTCAGCGAGGGTTGTTCTGGGGAGCGCAAATCGGCGTAGAACCCAGTTAAGCTATGGCTGTAGTTGAAATCACAATGTTTTAACGTTTTGTTTTCTTAAGCTATGGCTGTAGTTGAAATCACAATGTTTAACGTTTTGTTTTCTGCCCTCTATAATTTTCATGGCAGGTTACTAAGCGAAATACAACCACAACGTTGCTGAAATATTTGAAAAACTCTGGACCGCAGGTGTCTATGGTGGGGAACGAACACCCGCTGTTGTCCTTACCGGGGAGCAGCTCACTTCACCATCAAACCATCCGGGTCCTTCGTTTCGCCTGTCTCTCAGCTAGTTCTATCGGTCTTTTGCCATCAGCAATCACCCCTCAGCGGGATTGATCTGAGGAGCAGAAATCGGCAACGAACCCAGTTAAGCTGAGGCTGCAGTTATAATCACAGTTTTAACTTATTATTTACTGCCTACTCTTTTCAACGGCAGGGTATATATTGCGAAATATAACTTTAATGATGTTGAGATATTTGCAAAACTCCGGACCGCAGGTGTCTGCGGTTTATTGGTTTATTAATTGCCAAATTCTCAAGTTACTTTCTGTTCATGAATACTCGGAAGGAAGTCGAATAGATCTCTTAGAATGGTGATCTTTAGGCGAAACTACTATCATTCCTATACCCATACTATCGACAAACAAGAGTAGAGCGATTTTTTTCTAGTTTCAAGTTGTTCTTCTATATTTCTGCTTTTTATAATGCAAATTGCGTCCATCTCCTGCAAACGAATATTTCAGTGAACGCATTTGCTTGGCTGGTCGCGTTCTCGGGTAATCCTAGTGACCAGACAAAAATGGTGCAGAAGATCTGCACGATGGTCGAGTTCATCTTTCATTTTCATCGCCCTCTCTGTATGACTGTCATCACACTTGCCTTCCTGCCACCCTACAGGTATCAAGACTGTGCGTAAAACGATAAAACGTTCACCGTTGACCTAGGCATACGCCATGGTCGCCATTCATGGCATTGTAGACGTGATTTGGTGCACACTTTATCTGTAGGTGGACTTGTATGAGCGTAGCACATCACTACTCAAGTCCGGTCTCAAGTCCGCATTTTTACCGTCACTAGTCGAATCTGGTAACAACTTTACATCTCTGGAAGAATGTAGAGTTTGATTTGCGCGGATCGTTCGATCGAACTAAACACTGTGTATTGTAAAGTACCCTTAATAACTGCTCTACGCTCCTGCCGCGTTGTATCGTTCATCAACAAGCATTCTTACTGTACCATAGATATCTCTATCTTTTCGTCAATCCATGAAACCACTTTCTAGGCGTGCTTTCGTCCTGACTGTGTTCTGCTGCGGATGTTGCCCGAAGATCGAACCGATTCCAAGAAAGAAGGTTCATGCGAGCATTATGTACAGATATGCCGACATTTGAGTTATTGTAAACAAATAACGAAAAGTAGTATAGTTGCCAATTTGTGTGGATTTGTAGACGTGATTTCGTACATACTTTATCTGTTGGTGGACTTGTATGAGCGTAGTGATGTAGGTCACTACATCTACTACCTACATTACATCTACATCTATCTAGGTCATCTTACTGATATAGTGATGTGCTGTGGTCCGCACATCTCGTGAAGACGGACCGTCCAAGTATCCAAGTAAATAAGTATAGTTGCCTAGACTTAGTACGGATACAGCCACTGTGTTTGCTTGTAGTCGTTTCTCTCCTTCACTTGTGAATGTACATCAATAAAATTCGCTCCTGTTCACCGAAGCCATTTGAAAAAAATGGAAGACAGAAAGTTTCCGTTACTTGACTTTTATACGGATAGACGACCTATTACTGATTTATTACGTAACCGTGGCAAGGTGCTGGATCTGACTATTAAACTACGATTTGCAGCAGTGAGTCCGCCCACCGATAAGATCACCCTGTTTCAGATGTTTCACATTGTTATGCGGAAGCTTAGCTAGGATCACACTAATCCAATTGCGATTTATAGCGAGCTCGATTTATAGCGAGCATCAAACCTATTGAAATTCAACGGATGAAGTAAGACTAACATTTACTTAAGGAAGGTTCAATTCGTATAGCAGCATCTTAATCTACTCATGTAAACGGCTCATCGTTACATGTGATACGGGATTTTGACATAAACACTTCGATACTGGGATGGTCCGTCGTCACTGGGTATGCGGGCTCCAGAATAATTTCCCTCTCTCGGAGTTTTTCTGGTCTAGCCATTGTGGTTCCCTGGAGTTCCAGGGTCAGCACGGCCAAACTCTGCTCCAAGTTGTCACCACCACAGGCAGTCACTGTTCTTGTGAATCAGAGGGAGATTCGCTAACATGCGAATAGTTTCATACCAAAACGGTGGTGGATCCTGGTACTGGTTCACTCTTAGCTGGGATTCCTAGTAGAAACGACGGACTCCTCAGCATGGGAGACTCTGCCGAGGGACGATTGCCCCCGCTGTACATTGCAGCACGACACTCAGGACCACTTGCAAACCACGATGAGGCGGTAAACCATTAGGAGTGCTATAAATACATACATTTTTTCGCAAAGAATAGAAAACAACAATTTTTCAACACAGGTTTCGACGTAAAATACCACACCACATTATACTTCTATAGTTACATCACATTCATAAATATTATGCAGTTAAAAGTACAAAGAAAGTCAGTAACAGTAACCTTCGCTAGAAGCGTAGCTGAGACACCATAATCTACGGTAGCCCGTTCAATAACACAAACGTGAACATAACCAAGTCATAAACTTCAAAGAACAAGAAGAAATCTAAACTTTTAAATCCACATGGAGAGTACACTTGCGGAGAAAATCGCACCAAGGAAAACGAATGCTCTAGAAGAATCTTGGCAAATAGAGGCTTAGAATCGAAACAGAAATATCAATCAAATCAAAGAGGTTCGACTTTAGTAGAATTTTCAAATGCGACGGTATCGGACGAACTTGAAGAATGACATGAGATCGATGTCGATGACGATGATGAGAATCTGTTATCATCATCAGCATGAACACTTTCTGCTCGACCGTAGTAATCAGCAAACGGTGCTGCAACAGAGAATTCTCGAGACATGGAATTTGAGATCAGTAAAACAAATTCTAAAGATTTTTTCGGCTCTAATACTGCAAGATTCCAAATAGCGAAAGATTCCAGTAAATAGAATTATAACAGGTGTACAGCGTAAATTTACTAGTCACAAAAACAATTATGTAAATACTTGTACTTGAGAACAGTTATGTGAAGATGTAAGGAAGAAAAGGACAAAAGGATAAAGCTTTCGGTGTAGATCAATCCCTGAGGGATGCGTCATGCCTTCGACTTCATTAAGCATTTCTTAGAGGTGATTGAATGCATATCTGCCTTTACAATGACTAGTGGTGGCCTATCGATGCATAAAGTCTCTGCTGCTATACTCCCATACAAGTTTGGTACCAATTTGCTGAACCCGGAGGGATGAAAGGTTTGATGGGCCATGGGCACAGAGATCGATTCCCCGTGTGTGTTGCAGGGCTCTTCCGACCACTGCGCAGCACGCGAGGATGTAAGATGGGAACATAATTGCTATTTATTTTCAAAGTGATTAGGAATTTCCCCCTAAATCTTACGAGCTAAGAAACTCATTAACTAACTAACTACGAAAATTAGTGCAGGTTGACGGAAATCCTCTGTGTTTTAAAAGAATAAACTATTTTTTCGCTTAAGTCCTATGCTATAAATGAATCCGTGCTATAAAGATTAGAAAGCCGTGTGAAAAAATAGACTGATATAAATTTGAAGTGCTAACACCCTCTATGTGTATGTAAATTCAATAGATTACAACACTACGCTATCATGAGTTCTTCTCCTGTTCTATAGACTACCCACCACCCACCCATTCTCTCAGTTGCCCAGTCAACTGATGAAGTGGGAAAATGCACAGAAAAAACATTAGAAACTAAATATATAAGATAAAAATTAGAAATTAATTGAACCACTAGGTGAGCTTAGGAATAAATGTGAGGCGCTTCTTCTTCTGATTCGTTCTCGGAATTACAGCAAAACCTCTACAGCTCACGGCAATGATCAATCCCTGAAGAATGTGCTTTGTATTCGATCTCACTAAGCACTGTTGGAGATCACTAAATGCATATCTGAACTTAAGAATGATTCGCGGTGGCTTGCCGATGTGTCAGGCCAATGCTGCTATCCTTCGAGAGAAATCTGGTACCACTCCGTCGACCCTGGAGGGTTGGAAGGCTTAGTGGGCGTGGGGCTCGGTATTGATCCCATGTGCATTGCAGGGCGCCTAGGACCACTGCGCAACATGCGCCCCTACGTGCAAATAACAGCGGTGATTTAAAATACCCCTAGAATGTTGCAGGATGGAACAGTTGGTTCTTGTTCTTAGACTACAACCTTAAACTTAAGGCTTTTATCCAAAAACTCGAACTGTTATTATATTTCAGATAACTTTCAAACTATTGAAAACTGCAAAGCAAATAACTTTTCCAGTAATCCCAAAAAACAATAGATAACCATATACTCCACAACGATGCTTATATACTCCTGACCATAGATGTTTGCGGCTGGGAACGAATTTCGTTATTACCCTTTCCGGTGGCTAACGTGTTCACTACCACACTATACGTGTTCTTCGTTTCGCCTTTCTCGAAATCTCAGCTTAACTGGGTTCGATGCCGATTTGTGATCCCCAAATCAATGCCGTTGACAGGTGATTGCTGATAGCCCCTATAAAACACGGCTGAGAGGAAGGCGAAACGAATGACACGCACTGTGTTGTAGTGAACACGTCGGCCCCCGGAAAGGGCAATAACGAGGTTCGATCCCCGCCGCAGACAACTGCGGTCCGAAGTTCTACAAATATCTCAGCGTCATTGTGGTTGTATTTCACATCATGTCCTTTCATAAAAAGAGAATAGACAGTAAATAAAAGAGTGATTACTACATACCACGTTTTTTCATCGGCTTTGTTATCCCTGTTCCACCCAGTTTCTTTATTTCATCCATGAGTTCACGCTTACGTGCTTCAATATCCACAATGTCGGCTGCAAAGTGTGTTTTTTTTAACACAATAAACCATATTACCTTTAATCTCTAATAAGGTTGAAGATATGACACTCATAAAACACAGCATAACTTCAACTTGACTGAATCACGTTGTGCTCTTTGAAGAACTTCATGTAACAAATGCAACAGAGTTATGAAATGCTAAAGGAAAAAAGAACGAAAAAACAACAAAAACCGGAACAGCCAACAAACTTCTCTTCCTGGTTGGTTCACACTTCTTACGGCCACCACTCTTCTTCGATCCGCCCTTTATATTTTTAGAACCATTATTGGCTGAAATTTATCTTTGACGATTACGAAGGCTTTAACACAATCCTTCATAAAAGACAAAAAGATAAAAGGAAAAAGCTCTTGGCGTTTACAAACCCTGAAAGGAACCACCATTCATTCTACTTCACTAAGCATCGTTGGGGGTGACCAAATGCATATCTGGCCTTTACAAGGAGTCACGGTGGCATACCGATGTGTCGAGCTAGTGCTGCAACCCTCGCAGACCGGTCTGGTAGCAATTTGCCGACCCGGAGGGATGGAAGGCTTGGTGAGCCTTGGGCGCGGGAAGCGATCTTATGTGTATATTGCAGTGCGCCTCCAACCTCTGCGCCATACGCGCCCCTACAATGCTTTATAAAAAAGAAATCTCAATTCCCTTCTGAAAAAGTATCATATGAATGAATGAACCGTTTTAGCTATCAATTAATGTAACGTGCTTTGGAAATTCGTTACATCTTAGACAACAGCAGTGGATACTTTAATGGTAGAACGAAAGCGTGGCTAAAGGCTACTAACACATGCTCTTGGTCAGTTCTTGATAAAATAACTGAGTCGATGCAGTTTATTTCAGAATTTCAATAAAAAAGTAGTAAACATTAAAACAAAAGCATCTAAAAGCTGTGAAATTGAAGATGATTTACTGCCTAGCATTCGTAAGAACGACAGGCTCGAAGTAAACAATAAAAAGGGTCTTGGGTTAATCAATTCCTGAGTGATGCGCCAAGCATTGGACTTACGGTCGCCTATTGATGTTTCGAGCCAATGCTGCTATCCTCCGAGACAAGCCTGGTGCCAACCTGCAGATCTTGGAGAGATGAAAGGCTTGGTGAGCCTCGGGAACAGGCATCGATCCTGGGTGTAATTCAGGGTGCCTCCGACCACTTTGCTACAGGTGTCCTAAGGCTCGAAGTAATTAATAGAATGTTGAGGTTAAAAAGAACATACGCGTTACAATAGAATAACAAATGTTGAAAGAAACTTAACACTCAGAGACTCAGAAGTTTCAAAAACACGTTTCTACATGGGATTCTTCGCATTCGCTTTATACGGTTCGCTGCTCTGCACGAATTTCGAAAGCATATCACTGACTGGCGCATAAAGAACTAGTGATTATATTTAGTCCATATCAGTAAAGAACTACCGAGAATCGGAAGTAGCTTAATATGTGCAACAACTCCAATATGCTGAAAAACGTACCACAGTTTGAAGTACTGGTTAGCACCGATTGCACATATGTTGCAACCTTTTGCAACGTTATTGGTTTGAGATCTTTGAATTGAATAATAGCTTCGGGTTCGTCGTCAGTTGGAATCTGTAATGACTTTTTTCGGAAACTGTAAAGGAAAGCAAGAGCACAAAGTCCAGGAACAGATCTCACTTCATCAACCGTTAGAGGGTTATGCTCTAAAATTATGTCGACAACACCGCCCATTTCATTGTCATCGAGCAACCTGAGATCTTCAGCAAGCTGCACTTGTTCCATGTGCGTTAATGGCTCATTCGTACCGTCCTGATCTGTATTCAATGTACTGTCCTCCAAGTTAGCGCCTTCATTACAATCGACTTCCGCCTTTATTTGTAATACGTTAGCTGATTCCTCACAGTCATTGGATCCTTCACCCTTTACAGTAACCTTAATTTGAAAACATTGACACATTACCTTCCACACTCTTTAATTCAGAAGTTAAAAGAAAACTAATGCTATTTCACACCGTGATGTGGAGATCCCTTTTAAGCCAACTTTCATAAGAAACAAAATAAACACCGCTACTAAGAGGATAAAGGTGCCGGGTGGCACAGTGGTAGTGGTGACATTCATCACGAGCACAGCTCTGGTTAGACTTACGCCGGGCTCATTAAACCTCTCATCCCAATGGGGTTAGGAAATTGGTTCCAGACATATCTCGGAGAAGTTCACTATCAGTAATCCAAGTGGAACACTCTAGATCGGCCTTCTTAGAACTCCAGGAAGAGTCGACTTGACCACCATTCAACGACATTCATAAAGAATACTATAACCTTCAAGCACCAGCTGAACTTAGACGCGAAAAGTTCGATGACCTTCGTGGATCATGGATACGCGGAAAAGAATCGTTTTCAAGGATTGCTAAAAATCGCAAATTAGATGTGAAGACGAGTTGTAGAGAAATAAAAAAAAATTAAGGAGATAAAAAAGGATAAGTGATAAAGGCCCCGACTTTGATCAATCCCTGAGCGATGCCCCATGCATCTTACTTTGTCAAGCATTGTTAGAGGTGAGTGAATACATATCTGGCCTAGACAATAACTCGCAGTGGTCTCCCGATGTAGTCACCAGTCAGCCAGTCCCAGTCAATGCTGCTATCCTCCCAGAAAGATCTGGTAGTTACGTGCCGACGCAGGAGGAATGGAAGGATTGGTGATCCCGGTGCGCAGGACTGAGCCAACGACAACCCGCCCTATGTACCTTTATTAAGGTTAAGGTTTACCCCGTTATTAAGAGGTATTTAAGAAACAATGGTCTGGAGAGTTTTATGCAGTTACAGAACTTCCACTGAGCAATTTATGTGGTCAACTAGCTCGGGACCCCCTATGCAACCTTAAATGTAGAGTAGTGAGCGGATTGCGTAATTGGCCCTTACGGGAAAGATGGAGTTTGGAGGTGTTCAGGTACAATATACCTACCCTCTTATAAAACACGGGATGATGAATGTACAGACGGAACGAGTAGACTACTTTGTGCCTGTATAAAAGAACATCTAGATAGAAAAATGAAAGCCCGAACACTTCCATGTACATGTAAACGATAAAAGGACAAAACTCTCGGTGTTGAACAATCCCTGACGTATGCACCATGCATTCCACCTTATTAAGCATTGTTTGGAGGTGACTGAATGCATATCTGGCCTTTACAATGACTCGCTGTGGCCTACCGATGTATCGAGCCAGTGCTGCTATCCTCCCAGACAAGTCTGGTACCAGTTTGCCGACCCCGGAGAAATGGAAGGCTTGCTGGGCCATGAGCGTTGGGTTCGATTGCACGCGTGTGTTGCAAGGTGCCTCCGACCACTGCGTCACACGCGCCCTTGTAAATATAGAGTACAAAAACACAACGATTATTATTTGGAAGTAGCAATCCCAATCTTTGCACATGCATAAAAAACGACAGCGCAAAACTTTCTTTTTTGCATAGATTTCAACAATCCACGAACGAAGAGAAAGGACGATTGCCTCGCAATCACAACTGACTTACCGCCTTATCTCAGAATAATTCGGAACGAGGTTCATCTTGTGTGAACCATATGCGAGTGATCTTACTCTTTTTTCTAGGAGGGAGACAGAGAAGAAAACTGTGACATCCTTCTAATTGGCAGATAAATGATTTGATTTATGAAATGTTTATTAGAACTAGGGGATATTAATACCTTCCACAGGCTTACCACCTTATCATGGCTGGGAGATGTTTTCGATGTACAGCCGAGGGTTCATCCTTCCAGCAGTGTCTGCCAAACTGAGAAAGAGTCTAACATTTCTATCCGGTAAGCCCATCTATGAATAAATCAACAACATGAATCACCACCTCCCTCGTATCAAATCAGTCGCATGGAGACAAATCCCCCTTTTTTAACAAGGGTGGTGACCACCTGGGATGGGTGAGAACCTGAAAAAGGCGTTAGCTAGGCTAACCTTGGAACTCCAGGGAACCGCAATGGAAAGCAGCAGAATTTTCGCCTAATTACTCCGCATAATGGATGTTGACGTCTACGACGTTAGGCACTGAGACACCCGATGGGATATATTCAAGTCTTCGGTTGCACAGGACGTCATTGGAAACGAACAAAACGACCACGTTCACGACACGCCATGGAGACTGCTTCTTGTTTTGTACCTATAACGGCAGAATAGTTTCTTCAGGCGCCTACCTTTACGCTATTCTTGAGGCCACCAATCGCATCAAATTTCGTGTGGTCGCCCTACAAGACATGAAAAGTAGGAAAACCGACATACGCCAATTAGATGACGAATCCCTTGTCATCAGCGAAGGGAAATTTCTGTTACGAAATCTCGGAAGCATTGGTTTTCTCGTGAACCCATCCCTTTCCCATCCAGTCACCTCTCTAACTTACGCGTCAAAAGAAAGGCGGTATCATCAACTGCTACTGAAGAACTTGTACAGCTGAAGAGAGCGAACTGGACACGTTTTACAACCAGCTGGACGAAGTAATCTGCAACGAGAAGAACTAAAAATTCGTTGTTGAAGACTTCAATGATAGATTACGAAGGACCAATGAAAATGAAGAAAGGATTGAGAAATTCGGAATAGAAGAACGAAATGAGAATGGAAACCGTCTTATAGGACTCCTGTCTACAGCCGTCTCTTCCGTGGGAATTCGTTTTTAAACAGCAGAGAAAATTGTCCATGTACATGGCTGTCTAGTAACGGCGCGACTCACACGGTGGTACCTGTATTCGGTACAGGAACTGATCACCGCCTTCTCTTTGCGAAGATTCAATTCAGCTATATGCTGCGGAAGAAATCCTATCATCGTTCATGAAAAAGATAATATACGTATGTCGAGGATACTCTCAAGGAAATTCTCTCCCTATATAATTGTCAAAGGAAAATCGGACCTAGGGCCTACGAGAGGCTTGTCGATGAACTTAGAAGTTGTGCTGCACGCGCCTCTGTTCCTCAAACAAAAAATTCCTATTCTTAGAAATTTCTAGAAAAGAAAAGAAAAGAACGCATTCCTATTACCGCCGAGAAGTTGCTCGGAAAGAAAACGAAACCGAAACGTGATTCTACTGCAACATGTCTGACATAAAAAATGTAAGCAGTAGAGAACCTTTGCAAGAGGATTTAGATCGGTATTGGCAGCAAGAGTTATTGGAATCAGCTCAAAAACGATCTAGTCCGAAGAAATGCCATCGGAATCCTTGCAACTATAACGCTCGGCTATGTCCTGATGAAGGAAAATGAAATCTAATCGGTACAACCCGTCATGATATTTCATAGGGAAAAAGTTCTATACTAATCTTTCCATGGCACAACCCCTCTCTCGGACCTCGAAATCTCTGCTGGTGAAAAACCACGCGGGATTCTCACTCTGAAGCTCGAGTTGTGATAGAAAACATGAAGAGAAGCACAGCTCTAGGAAGCGATAATATCACCGCCGATTTCCCTAGATCTGGAGGCCATAAACTACATGTACTTCTCACAAGCCACATGAAATTTTCAGAAAGTGAAAATCCCAGACTATTGAAAGACCTCACGCACGAACATTCTATCCAAAAAAGGTAACCGAGGGGGTCTTAGTAAATACTGTGTTTTATTTCGAAACCGACTTTCCTTGAACCTCGGTATCAATAATCAATATGTATTCTTTCTTTGATGAGCTGACACGAGGTTGATAATGATATTTATTCATTTTTCATTCATTCGAGAAGATGACTCACTGAGGAAGACCTGACTCGACACGAAGGCGAAGCTGCAACGTCGAGACGAACAGCAAGCATGGACCATCGACTCGGATCATCGGTTCTGAGGAAGACGAAGACGCCGAAACGTTAGCCGAAAATGAATAAATATCATTATCAACCTCGTGTCAGCTCATCAAAGAAAGAATACATATTGATTATTGATACCGAGGTTCAAGGAAAGCCGGTTTCGAAATATTACTACGCTTTGTGCTAGCTGATAAAAACACCGACTTCTGCACGATGTGCACAATGATGTATGTCCGGAAGAAATACAAGTTGCTACCACCGGACATTATCATTATATCAACCATCAGCATCGTGTATAAAAGGGTATCACTGAGTGAGGATGCCTCATTCGAGAAGATGGCTCACTGAGGAACACCTGACTCGACACGAAGGCGAAGCTGCAACGTCGAGACGAACAGCAAGCATGGACCATCGACTCGGATCATCGGTTCTGAGGAAGACGAAGACGTCGAAACGTTAGCCGAAAATGAATAAATATCATTATCAACGTCGTGTCAGTTCATCTAAGAAAGAATACCGCGTTATGTTTGTTGAGTGCCTTCTACAAGTTGTTTACGAACGTTATCCTTTTTGGCACATCGATGACTTTGGGTGATGGGCAACCCTTGAAGCAAGCAGGATTCTGACAGGAATTCTGTGTTGCGTGGACCAGACCTAAACCGTGCCACGAGTCATAGATATCTGTCCGGAGTACCATCTGCCCTTTGTCCTAACCTTTATCCATTACGAGAAAGCTTGTGATAACGTTGAAACGAGTGCAATCCTATCAACGCTCGTCGACCGAAGAGTTCAGCCGTCTTGCGTAAGGACTCTATTTGACTGTTATCGGAACTGCAGAACAGAAATACAGCTTCTCATCGACCTTCCACTATAATCATGGAAAAAAGGAGTTCGATAAGGCCACATAATGTTGCCAAAACCGTTTACTGCTGCACTGCAGTGGACAGTGAAGTCGCCCTATCAGGACGAGAAATGCAAGCATATTGATAGAAAATTCTTATCAAATCTTCGTTTGGCAGATGACACTATCATCTTTTCGAGAAGTACTAATGAATGTGGAACGATGCTCAGTGAACTTAACGAAGCGTGAAAAAAGAAAGGAGTGTACACAAGTAGGACGAAAGTCCAGTTCATGAAGAAACCGTATTGCGATGGCGAACAAATCGAACGGGGTAGTTCTCCGATTAAACAGAGCATCTCGTATATGTAACCTGGACGTCCACTAAACATGAAGAACAACATGGAGGAATTACACAAAACAAGGAGATTAGTGTGGGCAGTACCCTGGCCTTTTAAAGTAGCCACCGACCAACTTACGGACGATTCAACAGTCCTCTTAGCGCTGTGTTATGCAGGAGAAACGTTGGCTGATACTTCAACCACGTCAAGAAATGAGCGCATCGCTCACGGAGCGCCTGAACAACCTCTTCTTAAGTTTAACCGGCACTCACAACGTCTAGCCTGAATACGCAACTCTAATTTTAAAACTTATCTTACCTTCGGGACCCAGGAGAATATGTATCAACAGCGAAAAATAGATGGGCCGGTCAAACAACAAGAGCAGATGACGACAGATGGCTGAAAAAACTGTGGACCACCCTCCAAGAAAATGAATTCAAGCGTGCTCTTGGACAAGCTCTCTCCCAAACATGTTCTTGGCTACCGTCAGCCATCTCCATTCGCAGCTTCAATCAAATTCGGAAATTCGCGACGGATTTCGCGGAAGTCATCATGTTCGAAACATACCATCGCCATGCGTGATGACTCTTCGAGAGAGGAACGAAAAGAAGTTATGTTGGGCTGGCACAGCCATTAAAGACGGGCCCCCAACATCCAAGTAATAAAAGGAACACTAACTGATTAACAGAATATGTATAAATTGTAATATGCCGAGGTTTGACGAAGGTGACGTCGCCGAAACGTCAGCTATCACGATTCAAGAAGAAGTGAAAATAACTTCGCATTGGCTTAACAAGAATGGTTCATTAAGTATCCACTTAAATGTTTGGAAAATGTAATGGACATGCATTAAAACTTACTTCATCTATCCTCTCCAAATTGGAACGCTCATAAATTGGAACGGAACCACATTTTGCTAAGGTAGCAGATACAGAGCCCCAAACTGCCGGTAAGACTGGAGGTGGGATCTTCTTATTACATTTTGCGTTTTCTCGCATATCCCTCATTTCAATTAGATGCTGCTGTTGTAGTGAGACTTCCCCTAACAGCGAATGTGACTGTTCCATCGCCTTCTGAGTCTATAACGTAATAAGTTGGAAAACGACTCTTTCTGAACAAAAACATAGAGTTACACTGAAGCCACACATACAGCTTTCTCAAGGACGTATAGGGTTATGTCGCCTTCATCCATGCCAGCAATCTCTTCGGAAGGAATAGAAATGGGCTCTACAGATTCGGGTGGCAAGTGAAGCCACTATAAAAAGAAATTATAGATATCCCTCATACAATTGTCAGTTATAAAGCAGTGCAGTGTATAGTGTTTTGCAAAATAGCTCAACGAAGACCGAGTAATCCTAGGCCTTCTCTGTCAATTTTACTGCTTAATAAACGAATCCAACTACTTCATTTCAACAACTGAGATAACATGATCCTTCCCTAGGCCGAATTTCGCTTAGCCTCGGCATGAATAGACGATTCATTTGTTTAAATCGTTCAGCCTAACGGGATGATACAAAACCTCTGTCGGTTAGTGTCTCGGCGGCTTCGCCTTTTTCGGAGCCACGATGATTTCGTGCCGATTGTACACATATGTTCGTCCTTGTGATGTGGGTCTTCGTAGTGGCATCGAATCAAATCGAATGTAGTGAAGCAACAATCGAATGAAGTTTCAATCGGTAGTGCCCTTCTGTACGTTTGAACACTCGCTACCTCGTCTAAGCTGAACAATCTAAAGCACATAGAGGCAAATTAGTAATCTACTTCTTAGGATATCGTTACCTCCTGCTTAGGAACCATCAAATGCCATATTCACTCAATGCCATATTGAACAAGCAACAGTTGATACACTCAAGCACGATAAGGCCCACTGTAAATTCATGAATACCGAGAAGTCCTTTCACTCCCGAATCCGAAATATGTTGATGGATTCACTAAATACGATGCCATTCTATACTTTCGATATCTAAGAATTTACACCAGTTCGCTCCATCTCTGTTCGTTCGGTCAACATATCTTTGATCACTCCTAGTATAACATAACAAACCTGATTCACAAAGGCTGCCAATGGTCACGGTGGAGAACTGGGAACCTTCCACTGCGAGTATTTTGGGATTTCAGGAAAAACCATGCTCAATCAATATATACTATTTTTACTATTTATTATTTACAAAGGAGAAGAAACTATCCACCCATCTAATCACCTCTAGTCATCACACAGTTGCTATATTGAGACAACTAATGGAAGCCATTTTTGAGATAGAAGAGTCCTTAAACATAAGCTGTGATCAATCTCTTTTGGGAAATACGTTGTGTCGCGACAGCTCTGACTGTCGAGTCACACTGACTGACAGCACAACCGAGTATAGGTCGTAGGATATCAGCTGCTAGAGCTCACAAGTTATATTTAAAATTTCTGGGTCCACAATCACTAGAACAAATGAAAGCCACTTTTCTGCAGCAATGATCCTCTTGTCAAAACAATTCTCCAAATAGCCATCTACCTTAGTTAACGGAAAAGCTCTCATAAGCGATAAGCTTACTGGTGTTAATGAAACCTTAGACGAAGAACAGCTATTTGGTTGACAGAAAAACAAAACGAAGAACCCGCAAGGTATGGTGGTGAACGCGTTAACCCCTTGAAAGGGTAATATTGAGTTCGTTCTCCACCACAGACAAGTGCGGTCCGGAGTTTTGCAAATATCTCGGGATCATTGTGGAAGAACAGCTATATCTGACATTTTAAAGAGGAGCATAGACTTAATCTCACATTGATTGGCCTAAAGAAATTTTTTTTCTGTCCGGAGTTGAAGATGACCATCCACAATGAGGTCTGAGAAGTGAATGTGGGCATAGAGCTTCTAAAAGCGATAACGTCAACACGAAGGCTACTGAAAAATTCTAGAAGGTGACGTACAAGAATAATAATAGCATTCTTAGCCTCATAGTTCGCCTAGTGATCATGCGGCCAAAGGCAATCCGATAGCAACGACGAAATTACCTTACGTCGTAACTCACCTTGCGTTTATTCTAGCATCGAAACAGTAAAAATAGAAACATTGTAACCACAACGATGTTAATTACTGTAAAAAAAATAACAGATTTATAATCCAATGCCGAGGCTAGTAGAAAGTCGATCTTGGGATGCTGAGATATTGACAAAACTCCTGACCGCAGGTGTCTGCGGTGGGGAAAGAACGCGCTATCGTCCTTTCCGGGTAGTAACGCGTTCCCCACCACAACATGCGGTTCCTTCGTTTCGCCTGTCTCTCAGCTAGTTCTATCGATCTTTTACCCTCAGCAATCACCCGTCAGCGGGAATGATCTGGGGAGCCCAAATCGGCAACGAACCCAGTTAAGCTGAAGCTGCAGTTATAATCATAGCGATGTTGAGATATTTGCAAAGCTCCAGACCCCAGGTGTCTGCAGTGGGGAACGAACGTGCTATTACCCTTTCCAAAGGATAACACGTTCACCACCATACCATGCTAGTCCTTTGTTTCGCCTGCCTCTCATAAAGCATTTTGTTTGGAAAAGGGAATCGACCCAACTTTGCAGCAAACAAAAGTTAACCAAACTGATTTGGAAACAAACGTGTTCTTCGAAAACTTCCAGAAGAGAACGGCATTCGTCGGCCTGTGTAGGGTTGATAGGATTCACGCATAGCTGAAATACTTGTTGTTTGAAGATGTGATTGAAAAAGCTCTCCTACTACTAGTATTAAGCTGACATGTACACACAGACTTCACGTTTAATTGCTCTAATCTGGTGGAGCGACCGCAAGTAAAATAACTTGATTCCTTCGAAGCTCTAAGTATGAATCACATACAACCAATTTCGTTTGGAAAAACAGAACACATCAACGAAAATCGATTAAGCTACTGAAACCAACCGTTCTAATTTCATCTGCGAATTCTTCTGCGTTTGCATATTGCTTATAGAATAGCTTCCTTCTCACCGTCTCCAGGTCAACAAAGCAGTTGATCGGCTGAAGAACTGGTATAATCAGCAGCTGGTAGGGAAAGTACGACATAATGAAAAGAAAGGAAAGGAACTCTAGTCAATCGGCAAATGCAGTCATCCTAATAAGGAAGATAAAACAAAAAAGGCTTGGTATTGTCCTATGTTTCTTAATAAATGTTGTTAACACTTAATATTTATTACCATAGAACGGCAACATTCTGACCTCAAATCTTGAAATATATGATTTCAAAAAACTACCTGGTGTTTTGAACTCATCAGTTCGCTCAAAACATAACCACAGTATCTCATACGTGGAGAAGTTAGTCCGACATATTTTGGAGGCAAATGCGAATAGTCCACTTGCTCAGCTCGTTTCTTCCTAAGCCGAACCGAGGACCGAGTAGGAAGCTGAGTGAAATGAGATTAATGCTACAAATATCCACTTCCAAAATCTGATAAAAAACACAACTAGTTTCCTTGATACAAACAGTTCACGAGCAAAAGAGCAACCGACCAAGTGAATATTGGCAGCGGAAGTGAAATCCTCATCCGAACACTTGCGCTTTCGTGACCGTCGACCACTTGAGGACGTGACATAAAACTACTTCTTGTGATCGCATAAACATAAGACCAAAAGACAATAAGAACAATATTTAGGTAATGGAATTGAACATCTGAAACCTTTTGCGCTGATGATCGCTTCGAACGACTCCCAACTCCTGC
This sequence comes from Angiostrongylus costaricensis, assembly GCA_900624975.1. Lineage (NCBI taxonomy): Eukaryota > Metazoa > Nematoda > Chromadorea > Rhabditida > Metastrongylidae > Angiostrongylus > Angiostrongylus costaricensis. The sequence goes on along the minus strand of UYYA01005179.1, from coordinate 18,467 downwards.
CTTCTTTCTATTCTTAGGACATTGTGCAGTCGATTTCTTGGTCCTTTTCAGTAAACTGGACGTCTCCGGTGTTTCTGGATTACTGTCTACTCCCACTTCGAACATGGAATGCTAAATCTAGCGGTTAAAATTTCAAGTTAAGCATCTTACTATATGGATTCCATTTGAATTATATGAAGTAGCAGCTTGGTAAGGCTTAATCAGTAGCCTAATAAAGTAGCTTAATGTGGATTTGTTACAGTGACTTAGAGTTTCTTGAAGTGCTTCAGACGAAAGCATTTAAATTATTATAAACTTCAAGCTCATATTCTTATTAGTTTACATATTCCACGATTGTCGAGAATCTCCCCATTCAAGGAATCATACGAGTAACTGCCTCATAGGTCCTATATCATGCGCTTTCCAAAAGTGATGATTAGTCCCATGAGGGGCTTGGAACCCAAGAAGGATATTCAGATTTCAAAAAAACCGCTGAAACAACTTCGGGAAGTATGTTTTTTTTTTCTCTAAATAGGCGCTAATTCAAAACACACGACAAGAAAACGAGTAGTTGCTAGGGAAGACAACAAAGCAGTACACGACAAAAGGAAAGAGGGTTTAGAAAAAAGCACTGAACTGAAACGGTGTCAAACCTGATCGTTCGTGTTCGGATTAGGAATATAGTAGAGTGTAGCAGAATTTCCCCAAGCATTTTCTGCTTCAGCAGGGTCCCACGATTCCTACAAGGAAAAGGCGCTTGAAATCTGGAAAAAACTGACCAGTAACTATTTGTTTAAGAACAGTTCCATACATTAAACGCAAAAGTCTCAAGGGGAACATAACATCCACCTCAAAACTCGAGACGTCTGACCCGTAGCTTCCAAAGTTTTGCGTCTCTCATGAGGAACAGTACTGCATTGATAAAAACGTGTTTCAAATAAATCAACATCCTTAGTAAAAACAGCAGAGCAATAGTATTAGATTAGCTGCTACAAGCCTCCCAGTGGCTCACCGCCTCATCGCGGCTAGGTGCTGCAGCGTGTCCAGCTGCTATGTACAGCGGGCGATTCACCCTCCTAGCAGGATCACCCAAGCTAAGAAATTCAACATTTCCATCAGGAAGTCCAGCTAAGAGTGAGCCAATACCAAGATCTACTATCGTCCTAGTATCAAACTAGTCGCATGGTGGCAACTCTCCCTCTGATCCACAAAGGCGACGACTGTCTGTGGTGGTAACGACCTGGGGCAGAGTTTGGCTTGGCTGACCCCGGGATTCCAAGGAACCACAATGGCTTAACTAGCAAATCTCCGATAAATGGTGATTGTGCTGGGACCCGCACAACCAGTGAGGACGAGCCAGCCGAGTGTCCAAGTAACGAAGCAAGTAAGCTGCTACTAAACTAGTGCTAAACTACTAAACTACTAAACTTAAGCACAGCCGTAATAAGTAGAATATGGCATAAATGGGCATAACCAGAACATAAAACTGCATAGAAAAACGAATGTGAAGTGGTGACAATTATAGCGAAAAAAAAGCAGCCAAGCACAGACCTCTTCTTTCATCACATCTCGGCCACTTATTTCAGTAGAACTAGATCCGAAAAAGGTTGCACATGCTCCTCGCTCACTCTCACTGGTACTTCCAACATTGTGATCTTCGCCCTAAATTATAACAACATCTAAATCTCCTATAATCTTTAATAAACTTAATTAAAAGTGACAAGCTGCCCAATATCTGCCTTGCTTGGGTTGTTTAGTTATTCTGGTGAGTGGTTGAATCCCACCCAATCACGACGACATCATTGAAGTCGAGTTTTTCGCTACATGTTAAAAGTATCCCTTTTTACCTCGCCAGTCGCAATCAATAAATATGACATCCATGGAATAAGAAGCAAGCATAGCACATTTTAAGCCCAGGTGATCTACCATTAGACCCAAAACAAGGTGTGCCAGTTCGTCCGCAACAAGGTGCCAGCCCTTTATTGGCCATTAAGAACAGCCCTAAGTACCTTTCGAACTAAATTACCGATTACTTATGTTATGTACAATGGCTTAAGAAAGGAGCAGCTCTACTAAAATCGTTACGATCTGCGGTGACGATAGTCGTCGGTACAATCAAAGCTATTAAGATCCGTTACAGAACTGAAACATTACCTGATCCGATGTATCGATTGGACACTTACTACTGTATCCCAGGTACTATTAAAAAGAGATAATGAAAGAAAAGGTGTTCATTGTCAAAGGTAGGATACCGAAGGTCCTACAAACAAGTACTGCAAGTACCTCAAGGTTGTCACAGATGACCACACTACTTCTACTCTGATGTAGATCGTACTGAACAGGAAAATTTGTTGCCAAAAAGTACTTAACGGAGAACATCACAGTCCCCCCACTTCCCATCATGGATTCCTAACTGTCTCTTACTTTAATAACATTTATATTGTATCAAATTTTCACAACTACCTCAACAACAACAAAACATTTACTGAAACATTACCTGCTCCATTTTAGTATACGAACCCATAGAATTTCTCTTGATCTTATTGTCATTAACATCGACAGAATCTGTATCTCCAGTCATACTTAAATCAATTTTATCTAGATAACCTGTAAGTTACTTAGGTAGATGTTGCCGCTTAAGAGAACAGTGTTAGCTTCGAAAGAAATTCAATGATGCTTCAAAAATTGAGGAATTAATGAGGAGCATGAAGAATGAAGAGGAGTGATCATAACAAACAGACTGTAGGAAATTGATACACACAGGTAAAGAATTTCAAAATAGCTAAGAATCATTTCGTTCCAGATGTCTTCCTTCTAGAACATTCCTCTTCTATAAGAATATTGTAAGTATCTACGAGGATGCAACAAGCAGACTAAGATTTAGAAACCTAACAGGATGACATTGAGGGAGTTATCAACACAACAGGCAAAACCAGGCTGTAAACACAACAGGCAAGGTCCGATTGCGAAATCTGAGGAGATCCATGGGAACAGCAAGCAAGGTAAAACTACGTCTAGAGACCCGTGAAAACATGACGATTAGAATAAGGGTAAGAAATCTACGGATACACAAAAGAAAAACAAGCAGAGCAAGGTCAAGTAATCTGGAGGTCTAGCAAAACAGTAGGAAAATGAGATCGAGGGATCTTAAGGCCCACAATAACACAAGCAAGAGAAGGTTAAGGTGAGTGTAACAGGATAAGAATCTACGGATCTATAAAAAGATTGAGTAAAATGAAATTAAGAAACCCAAAGATCTACACGAATACAACAAACAAGATAAGATTAAGGCGCCAGTATTGGCTTTTATACGGCTCATCCCTCTTTATCATGTTATTTTTTTTATCATGTTTACTCAGGCCCAAACGCGTTTACACACAGTATGAACTGAAAATAACATGTTAACAGGAATGTAAAGCCATAAATAGTCGTCTTTAGGCCAACCCGAGGTACCGCTTGGGGCGCCGAATGATTCGGGTGTGGAAGCAATCGTTACCTATGTTTCGCACGTGATTGCGACGAGATCGTGCGCATTTCCTTGCGAGTCTATCCTGTAGTCAGGCACTAAAATCTGTCTACATTTAAAGGTGCTTCGGAAACACTGCTTCAATGAAACGATGTCATACATAACTGCGTCTTTCTTGGATGGCAAATCCTGTTCCGATGGTTGTAGAAATTCCAGAGGTGTCGCAGAGATTGTTGGTCTACGTGTGAAGTCGACAGCGAAGTAAATGTGTGAACGGCATCTCCCCATCCTGCTACACATTTCCTTGTGATTGTGAATGCCTCGTAAAACCTAAAATAATAACATTAATGGGAAATATGTGGTAAATTAACTCATAATAGTGCGAGTGTGGCGCAGTGGTCGGAGGGGCCTTGCAGCAGCAGACACATGTAATCGATCTCCGCGCACATGACCTACCAAGCCTTCCATCCCTCTGGTGTCGGCAAATTGGTACCAGACTTGTCTAGGAGGATAGCAGCACTGGCTCCATACAGTTGTACGTTACTCGCATCCGTCCATAAAATGATGAAAAGAATAAAGCTCTCGGCGTTGAGCTATAGCCGAGGGATACGCCATCCCCTCGACTTTTATACCCTTTTATACTGAAATATATCATTTTGAATGACACTATAACATGGCTGTAAGGAGGTTAAAATATTGCTACCTGAATTTTGGTGATAAAATTTTTTCAAACAAGGAACGGTACTAAAGAGTATTAACGAGCCACAATTAGAAGTGCTCCAAAATTGGCTATTTCGAAACCTCAATGATGCTGAGATAACCACAATTTTAACTTATTATTCACTGCCTACTCTTTTTAACGGCAGGGTATACCTTGTGAAATATAACTTCAATGGTGCTGAAATATTTGCAAAACTCCGGAGCGCAGGTGTATGCGGTGGGGAACGAGCGCGCTATTGTCCTTTCCGGGGAGTAACGCGTTCCCCACCACACCACGCGGGTCCTTCGCTTCGCCCGTTTCTCAGCTAGTTCTATCGGTTAGTGCCATTTCGAAACTATTTCACAAATCGTGCATAGTGGCGTAGTAGTTGGAGGTGCCACTGCGATGCGCACGTGGAATCGATCGTCGCGTTAAGGCCCACCAAGTAGCCATCCATCCTTCCGGGGTCGGCAAATTGGTGCCAGACTTCTCTGAAAGGATAGCACCACTAGCTCGATACATCGGTAGGCCACCACGGGTTATTCTAAAGGTCAGATATGCATTCGGTCGCCTCTAACGATGTTTAATGAAGTCGAATGCATGGTACCCACCCTTTGGGATTGATCAACGCCGAGAACTTAATGCTTTGTCTTTTTACCATAAATCGATACCGTTCATTTAAAGAATGCACCGTAGTGCAAAATGGCTCTATAGCTTGAATACCTTCTTCTCACATGTCCTCGTTCACAATATTTGTTCTTGGCTTCTAGTTTTTTGATAATTTCCTCATTTCTTATCAAAAATCCGAATATTTTAATTTCAGTATGACTTAACCATTCGTAGTTTCTCTTCAGGAATTTAATAGCTTACAGGTCTTAACTAAATAAATAATCGTAATCAATGATGCTTGGGTATTTGCAAAACATCGGACCGCTGGTGTCTGCGGATGGGATCAAACGTTGTTATTACCCTTTCCGGGGGCTAACATGTTCACCAGCACACCATGCGGGTCGTATGCTTCGCGTGTTACTGACCTATGGGTGGGTGCAATCAACAGTCACCAGCCAACGGGACTGCTAAGGACGAAAAGACTCACATGGGATGGTGGTGAACGCGATAGTCTCCGGAAAGGGTAATGACAAGGTTGTGTCGCCACCGCAGACACCAGCGCTCCACAGTTTTGCAAATACTTCAGAATCGTTATGATTATATTTCACATAATATCCTGCCATTAAAAAAGAGTAGACAGTAAGTAAAAAGTGACAACATTGTAAACAAATGATGCTTGGTCTTCTTACTAAGTTTCCGATCTATTTTCGCGCTATTTTGCATTTCCCTGTAGTCCTAATAGGAACTCTTTCGTTCAATACATGTTTTCCGCACAGTATTCATTTCAGTTTTCGTTCGTGATATACAAAATTCCTAAGGAAAATCATACCACTATTGAGTAAAACATGTTGTGGAGTGATCATTTTATTCAGAAATCACTTTCTTGGGCAACACAGCCACAGTTTAATGAAACCAAGCAGAGGTCACGTTTGAATGTTGTCGGTCCTGAAGCGACAAAATTGCCGCGGTAATTCTACGCACTAGTGCAGTCGATGCATTCATCAGCGGTGAATTTACGTGGTATTGAGTAAAGTAGGTAATAATGAGAGGACACAGTAAGATTTGTTAAGTATCATAGTAGTAATCACAATGTTATACCTTTTTATTTTCTGCCTACTATAATTTCGTGGCAGAGTACTAAGCGAAATACAACCACAACGTTGCTGAGATATTTGCAAAACTCTGGACCGCAGGTGTCCATGGTGGGGAACGAACGCGCTATTGTCCTTTCCGGGGAGTAACCCAGAGAAAATAAAAAGGTATAACATTGTGATTTCAACTACAGCCGCAGCTTAACTGGGTTCTATGCCGATTTGGGCGCCCCAGATCAATCCCGCTGACCAGTGATTGCTGTGGCAAAGAAATAGCTGAGAGACAGGCGAAACGATGGACCCGCATGGTGTGGTGGTGAACGCTTTACTCCCCGGAAAGGACAATAGCGCGTTCGTTCCCCACTATAGACACCTGAGGTCCATGGTTTTGCAAATATCTCAGCAACGTTGTGGTTATCATATTAGTATTTGCTGGCAGCCACAAGACAGCTTGTGACGTGTTTTCTGATGTTGTGTGCCCCGTACAGTATGTAGGTGGCCCGCTGAGGGTGTTGATGTCGTTGGCAGTTCCTCCTAAGCAGGACCTGCAACATTTCGCTATTGTGTTCTTTGGACGGAGTGACGTTAGTCTAATTTAAATACCACCTATATCACCTGTAGTCCCGTAGATCGTCGAGTGACTCGAGCGGGCGGCAGTAAATCTTCCATGTTTCCCTGTCGCGTGCAAGAGTAGTCCAGTGGATCCTGCTCGCTCTAGGGACTCCATCGGGTCGGTGGTCTTCCTGCAGTACGTTTGACATCTCGAGGAATCCAGTCACTAGCGGATCTTATCCATCGGTTGTCATTCATACGCATTACGTCTTCGGCCCACCTTATCCTCGACTGTTACGGAATACGGAACGGCATCTTCGATTTTTGATCGTTGACGCAGATCGCAGCATCGGATCCCATTCCTTACTTGTGTGAAATGGGATACTCCTAGCATCGTCCTTTCGACTGCGTGTTCAATGACGCTGAGCGATTTTTCATCCTGTTTACGCTGCGACTAAGTTTCTAACGCATACGTTAGGGCAGGAAGTACCGTTGAGTCGAAAAGGTGGACACGGAGCCGGGTCTTCTTTGTCCTCTTCACTTCAATCCCGGTGCTCTTGAAAGCTGTCTAAGCCGCTCGTTTCCTTCTGCTCAACTTTGCAGTCAAGTAGTTCAACATGTTGTTTTCCCGACTTAGAAAGACATAACTGGAGCATTCGGAGATATTCGTTTCGCTGGGCGCGAATAGGGCACACGAAACCATTCCGTTCCTCATTAGCATCGTTTTTGTGAGATTTAGTCGAAGACCACAGGCTTTATCGAAGTCGTCAAGCATACGTTCCGCTTGGCTAATGTTTGGTGTTATAAGGACGTTGTCATCAGCAAAGCGAAGATGATGTAACTGCCGACAATCGACTTTCACTCCCATATTATCCCTTTCCAATGTTCGCATAGCGTTCTCGAGGGTGGCGGTAAATAATTTTGGCGAGATATCATCGCCTTGCCTAACCCCTCTTTTGACGACGATATTAATAACTCAAAAGACCGACTTTCTATAAACCTCGGCATAGATAGTTGGTATATTTATTTATATAATCTTGTAAACTGGTCTTCTTTAGCTGATGCGAGGTTGGTAGAGGTCTTCGTTATCGTTGTCATTGTTGTCGTAGTTGCTGTTGGTGTTGTTGGTCGATGGCTGATGTTTCGGCGATTTCTCCTTCCTCAGAGCCTGGACACATTTTGTGCAAGGATACTTTAATTATTCAGCGGAAAAAGCTAAAGTATTGATGAAGATCAAACTTTTAAATAGGCGCCATATTGACAAAAAAGGCTGCTCACCGTGATGTTACGAGTGGGATTGGCCCATGCGTTGTTCACGTGGTGTTGCGAGCCTTTGACCCCAGGCAAACTGGACGATAAAAGGATAAAGAATAAAGCTCTCGGCTTTGATCAATCGCTGAGGGATGCTCCATGCATTCGTCTTTATTAAGTAACGTTAGAGGTGAATGTAAGTGGAAATCGGAGATTTCGAGTGATCTCAGTGGACGAAACGTCCAGGAAGGTGGTGCATGAACGTTATTGATTCTTGTTCTTCTGGTTATTTCAAACGACTTGATTTTGACGCAACTTGATTTATTGGTACTTTGTAGCTGTTGATAAGTGATGTTGAATACTAAAAGCTAAAAAGCTCTCGGCATTGATCAATCCCTGAAGGATGCGCCATGCAGTCGACTTCATTGAGTGTTGCTGGAGGTGACTGAATGCATATCCGGCCTCTACAAGAACTCGCGATGGCCTACCGATGGATGTATCGAGCCGGTGCTGCTATTCTGCCAGACAAGTCTGATACCAATCTCTGACACCGGAGGGATTGAAGCCTTGATGGGGCATTCGCGCGAGAGCCGATTCCACGTGTCTGTCGCAGTGGCGCCTCCAACCACTGCGCCACATGAGCCCAGACTGGGCGATAGTTGCCGATATCGTGGAGGTTACCCTTCTTGAACAATAGCATGGTATTGCTGGTCTTCAATTGAGTAGCGACCTTGCATTCAGACAACTAACGTGTGAACAGCCGAGCCAGTGTGTTTAAGAGTACTGGCGGAAGATTCTTCAAGGGTTCAGATCTTATCCTGGCCGAGCCTGGTGCTGTTCGATTTCTCACCAACGAAATACTGTGTCGGATTTCGGAATAGAGAACCGGTGATGTGACATATCCATTTTCCTTTTCTCATATTAGGAAAGGAGGACATGGCTACTGAAGAGATCTGAGTAGTATTTGTGAATGATTTTCTCCATTGCCTTTCTAGGCGCTGTAAATGTTTTGCCTGAGCGTCGGAGTGCAATCATCTTGGTTTTATAATTGGTGAAGTTTCTGTGGGCTTTGCGAATGCTTTTCCCAGCCTCTGCGGCTTCGACCATTACTGCTGCTCTTCTCTCTTTAAGCTCTTCTTTTATCGCCTGTCTGCATTGTTTTGCAAGTTCGGACACTAGTTCGCGGTTGCCTGCAACTCGTGCGATTCCACGCTGGCGTATTAGCTCGAGTGTTTCTGGAGACAGACGTCTCTTGGTGATTTTCGAACTCTCAGCTTTTATAGCTCTAACGTGAAGATGTTGAATGACCCGATCGTATTCTTCGCCGATGTTGTCGATAAGGGCATCTTCCCAATAGCCGACTAATGAATTGAATAAGTCCCAGTTTACGTTGGTTTTGGGACTTCGGTTTTTGAATTTAGCGGCTTTTTCTTGTTTCCGTGAGAAACGGAGTCTTGCACAAAGGAGTCGGTGGTTTGATCCCGTGTAGAATTTTGGAGCAACAGCGACGTAGGTTAGGCAAAATCTTCTATTTACTATGATGTGGTATATTTCGTTTTAGTACCCTCCCATTGAGAGACTCCCAAGTCCAGTGTTGAAGGTGAGGCTTCTGGAATTGTGAGGTCCCATGGATGGTCTTGGCCGCCATGATAAACTCAGATGTAACTGCTTATCCTGTTCGTTTCATTCTAATCCATGGGTCTCAATGCGACGTTCGTCAGACGTTCTTCTTGGTCCAATCTTGGCATTGAAATCTCCAATGATGACGTGGAAGAATGTATGGTCTCCTTTGTAGAGCTTTCCCTAGTCCGACACCCTTCGACTAATTCTTCGTCATAGTTTGATGTCGGCGCGTAAAATACGAAGATTGTCAAAGCCGGAAATGATCCACGTTTTTTTAATCGTAAACGTCCGATTCCAATTGTTAGTTGTTTGAACGAATCATGAGTCGATGTTCTCAAGTCTTCTATCGAGGACTGGGATAAAAGTGAGCGGTCATTGTAGGTCCAGATCGTCACCTTAGTTCTTTGGGATTTATGCGGCCTAAATGGCTCCGAAATTTTAGCAGCCTCTCCGTACTCGTCCTACCCAACGTTACCGAATCGGGGCTCTTTCGGGGCCAAGGGTATGAGGCCCATTTGTTTTCCTGTTTCTAAGTTTTTGATACCCATGTATAGCTTGCTGGTCTCTGAACGTGGGGGCTGGGTAAACTCACGGGTGGCTTGCCAGTCTCTTCCAGAGTGGACATGGAGCTTATTTGTTGGAGGCGACTCCTAACCGCCTCCCATATACTTTTTAGTCACTTGATTGCAGGCTTTTGTACGAATTGACTCGTAGAATACAATCCGCGTAAGCAAGAACGCACCCGCACACGCATGCATGAATACGCCTGGTAAATATAGAAAGTATGTGCCAAATCGGCGCAGCAGAAACAGAGAGTTCATCCGTTGGATCCACCTGCGTTTCAGGGAACCAAATATAGCTTTCGGTTCGCCATTAACCACCTATCCGCCACCTGGTGAGGAGCTACGTAGCCTCGCGACTAATCGTCTCAGGTTCCCTCATATGAGGGAGATCCGTAGAATTTAAATATAATAAATATAATTTGCATAAGCTTTCCTGAGTTATTCGCTGATGTCGACAACTGTTTTTCTCGTGTTCTAAATTCTGAAAGTTATTTTTGCGGCACTAAGTTATGTTTTAACCGTTTTAAAAATGGAACTAATAATAAGAAAGAATCATATTCAGTTCTAGAGCGACTTGGCAGAGCTCAACCACAAAACATGTTGATGTTAACACATTCGCAAACTGCGGCGTTCAGCGCCCCAACCGTTTAGAATGACGTCTAATATCAGCAATCACAAACTTTCTGGTTTTTTGGCAATAAACGAGAATTCTTTTGAGAACTAGAGTGCTTCATGAGTTCGGTTACATTCCCATCCGGCTCTGTGGGTATGAATAGTATTTTCTTTACTATTTCGTATATCTAGGGCGAGTGTGGCGCAGTGGTAGGAGGTACCATGCGACGGACACGTGGAATCAATCTCCGCGCCCATGGCTCACCAAGCCTTGCATTCCTCTGGAGTCGGCAAGCTGGTACCGGACTTCTCTGGGCGGATAGCACCACATGGTCAATACATCGGTAGGCCACCACGAATCATTGTAAAGATCAGATATGCATTCAAACACATCCGAACGATGCTTAATGAAGTCGAATACATGGTGCTTTCCTCAACGATTGATCAACGCCGAGCGCTTTATCCTTTTTTTAGTCTTTACTTCGTGTTTTTTACCGTTATCCTTTAAACAAACGTATTGCTGTCAGCATTCAGAAGTATTGTACACGAATGCAGTATCTTTACCTTCACATTCCATACAATAGATATGATTCATTATCCCAAACGGACTTGAAAAAGCAGTCAATTTCCGGTAGAATTTCCGGTAATTTCCGGCAGCAGTCAGTATATTCGTTCGAAAAAGTTTTTGTACATTTCTAGGTTCAGGATACGACTTTTCCCTGCAGAATTTCCACGCCACAGCTTAGGTTGGTTGGATACGCTACCGATCTATTGTGGGCAATGCAGGAAAAGGTTTTGTGCAACAAAATAAACCATAGGAAAGAACATGACCCCTATATATCTCATACCAGACACTTGATACGCCGCACATTTTTGCATACAATGCGTGCTGTCCCCTATGTGTTGATCTGTGATGTAATCTGTTAGTCAGCTGTTATACTTTTGCTCTGAAGGTTCTTTCTGCTCACTTTCTCATTTCAGTTTTTGAAAGGTCTATGTAACAAGTTTAAGACGTGTAGTTATTATTTTTGTTACCGCTTTTCACCTTATAATTCACTAATACGATGAAGTCTTCGTTGCTGTTGGAGAGGCGTATAAGTAGGAGTGTAAGGTGATGATAATGGAGGTGGAGAAGGAGGTAGTGAGAGAGTTTAGTAGATAGATGGGGTGGGAAGGCTGACGAGATTAAGCATTCAGCTGTCGGAGGCTCCGGTTGGGGCTGTTATACTCAACACGTTAGCCCAAATGTCTCATATTTGACGTTGCCATCACTCGCCTCAGTTCGACTTAATGCAAACTAGTAGATTTTCCAAGGGCCTCTAATAAACCACATATCTAAGTGATGAAATTCTTTATTCACCGACGGAAGTATCATGACTATGCTTTCTATGCATTCATTTGTTAATCTATTTAATTTGAGCATGTATGGAGAGTATTAGCTGTGGCTAGTCCTCGCTATGACTATGACGATCGATTGAAAATATCTTTACCCTCATTTATTAGGTTCTTTTGTCGAGTACGGTCTACCTGATTTTTTCAAAAGCCGAAGTATTGGCGAAACAAGTAGATAACGAAGGCACATGAACACTTAAGCAAAACTCGAATAATGTGCTTAGTTAAGAGGATCTGTAATAGCGTAGCATAAGTAAAGATAATGAGTATTTGAGATAAAAGTTTCAGTTTTAGTCCAAATATCGAAAACATTAACGTGAAAGACTCATTGAAGAGCTTTGGATCATCTCCAGAAACCCAAAAAATCGTAAAATAATGCAGATCACTTAAGTGACCCAGTTTAACATCTCAGAGTTTTTTCCTTCCACTTCAGACAGCCTCATTCTTCATCTTATGGGGAGACTATGCCAGTGATTTTCGATTACGGAAATAAAGTGGATGACACAAAAAATGGCCGGTTTTTACAAAGCTGACTACCTATTACCTTACCGTTACTTTATGTAAGTGGAATTTAAGTTCTGGGGTTTTTTTCCTGGGGCTAGTAAAGCACTTCTTGTAGAGCGTGCTTGTTAGTACGTACTTTCTTAAGCTTTGAAAGCGTGAAACTCGTCAGGGATACAACGGATCGTCAAGTTTAATTCATTGAGTTACTTTCATTTAATCTCATTGCTTTTGAACTACTTTTTTCACTTCAAAGAACAAAAGAAGAAGAAATAATGTCTTTATGGGAAAGTGGCCATTTCTCGTTTACACAAACTTCCTTGAAAAGCCTGTAAAATGATACCCATTCGGGTTTCACGTAACTCGGCAAACATGGTGTTGGCAAAGGAGCGTTAATAAATTTGCGTTATCTTACATCTTCTGATATACCACGTAGCAACCAAGATTGTCGATGAGGTATAGCTAACACATAGTGCGTGAGAAAAGTCATCCTATTTAGGTAAATGCACATTATAAAGATTTATTCCACAATATTCAAACTTTTTTATTGCCTATGAGAGCGCGTGTACCGCAGTGGTTGGAGGCGTGGAATCAATCCTCGCGTACACGGCCCACCAAGCTTTCCGTCCCTCCACGGGTTCGGCAAATTGGTACCAGATTTGTCTGGGAGGATAGCATCACTGGCTCGATACATCGATAGGCCACCGCGAGTCATTGTAAACCAGTTATGCATTCAATCACCTCCAACGATACTTAGTGAAGTCGAATGCATGGCGCATCCCTCAGGGATTGATCAACGCCGAGAGCTTTATCCTTTATCCTTTATTTACTGCCTATCATTTTTTTATGACAAGATGTTACGTGAAGTACAATCACAATGGTGCTGAAGTATTTGCAAAACTCGGACCATTGTGGCAACACCTTTGGATAGATATACAAAATCGCACTCATAGTGTTGATTCATTCTGATTTCTTCTATAATATCTTATCTGATTACCGAAAATTGTCGGGAGTTATGAAAAACTCAACATAGTCTGTTATATAGGACGTACAGAGTTGAGGCACTTGTAGCGCAGTAGTTGGAGGCGCCCTGCAATACATGCATCGATCACTACTCCACAGGTCTACCAAGAACTTCATCCCTTCAGAGTTAGCAAATTGGTGTTAGAGTTGTCTGGAAGGATAGCAGCACTGGCTCGATACATCGGTAGGCCACCGCGAGTCATTATAAAGGTCAGGTATGCATTCGGTCACCTCGAAACGATACTTAATGAAGTAGAATGCATGGCACATCCCTCAGAGATTACTCAACGCCGAAGGCTTTTCGTTTGTTGCAGAGTTGATGTTTTTATCATTACTTATTTGCTTTTCTATCTCAAATAGTTATGATGGGTTATAGTTTTCGTATAGAGTGGTAGGACGTGAAAAAGTACTGAAGTTCACTCGAAATAGGTTGTAAAGTGTGAAGTAAGCTGACACATCCACAATGATTCTGAGATATTTATTTATGTGATCTTATAAACTGATCTTCTTAAGCTGACGCGAGGTTGGTAGAGATCTTCGTTGTCGTTGTTTTTGATGTTATTGAACGATGGCTGATGTTTCGGCGACTTCGCCTTCCTCAGAGCCTGGACGTACTTTATGTTAGAATACTTTTTTATTATCCGGTGGAAAAGAAGGTTAAAAGTATTAATGAAGATCAAACTTTCAAATAGACGCCATATTGAACAGAAAGGTCACTCACCGTGATGTTATGTGCGGGAGTGGCCGACACGTAGTTTACGCGAGCAAGACACGCCCCGGGGTCAAAATATCATTTTGAAATAGGGCGCCAGGTCACGCGTGATAGTGAGGCATTCGTCCTTCCGGTTCATCTTCGGATTTTTGAAATTTATCCAAAACGCCTCAAGAGTTTTGCGCGTTGATGTTTTTGATTCCTGCGCTAGGATCCGCACACTCACTTCAAAATCATCGCCGTTGTGCTTTTGTGCCCTATGCGCACCTAGAGGGGTGTTTAAACGGATTTTAACTTTCCCGTCTAGATGTTCTTTTATGCGGACACAAAGTGGTCTACCCGTTTCCCCGATATATTCCTCGCCGCATGCATTACATGAGATCAAGTATATTATACCTAAACTCATGCAATCCTAAACCTTATCCTAACCTAGCCGCTAAAATTCATTCCAACCCATCTACCTAACACCAAAATATTTCTAGATCACCTAAGGCGCGCGAAACCAAACAGCACGCATATAATGGAGTCATTCGATGTTAGTTCACTTTATACCAACGTGTCCAATGACTCCGCAATGCAAGCCATTCTCGAGTTGCTCGTAGAGCATGAAAAGAAAATAAAAATGCACGGCTTGTCGATTGCACAACTAATGACCCTCTTAAAACAGTGTCTTAGTTGTTCAATCTTTAGGTGGTCTGGAAAATATTTTGCACAAATTAGAGGGTTGGCGATGGGGCAGCGTTTAGCACCAGGCCTTGCCATCGCTTTCATGTCTAAGGTGGAAGCTCGAGTTCTCGATCACCGACCCTTACTCTACTGTCGATACATAGACGACTGCTTCATCGTCTGTTCCACAGAAGAAAAGATGGATGAGTGCTTTGAATTATTAAACCGTCAGTCAGAGTATATAAAATTTACACGAGAAAAACCTACCGAGAACTGGCTTCCATTCTTAAACATCCAAATAAAGCTCTCAGTAAGTGGCTATTTAGCAAAATGGTATCGCAAGCCAAGTAGTAAAAACATTCTAGTTCACTGCCTCTCCTCTCAACCTTCACACATGAAAAAAGCACTTATCAATAATATGTATCGTGCGGCTAGAAATGTGTGTACAGGAGAAGGGGAAAGGAAGGAATCGCGAAACCTGGCACGAAAAATTGCCATTTCCAATGGCTACGAAGTAGAAGCCACTCGGGTTAGAGGAAAACGTTAGGTAGTTTCCCAAAATAATATTTCAGACGAAAATAAGATTCCCTTTAAGCTGCCCTTCATATCAAATGAAGTAAGTCACGCCATTAAAAAGTGCTTAAGAAAAAGTGGTCCTGAAAATTATGTAACGATTGTTGACATCCCACCCAATACCCTACGCCGCCAGTTAGTTCGAAACCGTCTCTATGATCGTTTGCGCAGCTCAAAAAACTGTATGATCTGTCCTAACGGGAGAGATGGGGATTGCATGAGTTTAGGTAGGTATAATATACTTGATCTCATGTAGTGCATGCGACGAGGAATATATCGGGGAAACGGGTAGACCACTTTATGTCCGCATAAAAGAACATCTAGATGGGAAAGCTAAAATCCGTTTAAACCCCCTCTAGGTACGCATAGGGCACAAAAGCACAACGGCGATGATTTTGAAGTGAATGTGCGGATCCTAGCGCAGGAATCAAAAACATCAACGCGCAAAACTCTTGAGGCGTTTTGGATAAATTTCAAAAATCCAAAGATGAACCGGAAGGACGAATGCCTCACTATCACGCGTGACCTGGCGCCCTATTTCAAAATGATANCCCCTCTAGGTACGCATAGGGCACAAAAGCACAACGGCGATGATTTTGAAGTGAATGTGCGGATCCTAGCGCAGGAATCGAAAACATCAGCGCGCAAAACTCTTGAGGCGTTTTGGATAAATTTCAAAAATCCAAAGATGAACCGGAAGGACGAATGCCTCACTATCACGCGTGACCTGGCGCCCTATTTCAAAATGATAGTTTGACCCCGGGGCGTGTCTTGCTCGCGTAAACTACGTGTCGGCCAGTCCCGCACATAACATCACGGTGTTCAATATGGCGATGACCTTTCTGTTCAATATGGCGTCTATTTGAAAGTTTGATCTTCATTAATACTTTAACCTTCTTTTCCACCAAATAATAAAAAGTATTCTAACATAAAGTACGTCCAGGCTCTGAGGAAGGCGAAGTCGCCGAAACGTCAGCCATCGTTCAATAACATCAAAAACAACGACAACGAAGATCTGTACCAACCTCGCGTCAGCTTAAGAAGATCAGTTTATAAGATCACATAAATAAATATATCAACTATTTATGCCGAGGTTCATAGAAAGTCGGTCTTTCGAGGGATTCTGAGATATTTGCAATACTCTGGACCGCAGATGTCTGTGTTGGGGAACGAACGTGCAATCACCCTTCACGGGTGCTAACGCGTTCACCATCACTCCATGCCTGCCCCTCGTTTCTCCTGTCTCTCAGCCACTTCTATCGATCAGTGCCATCAGCAACCACCCGTCAACGGGATTAATCTAGGCAGGGTATTATGAGTGATACAATCACAGTGATGCTGAGATATTTGCAAAATTCCTCACCACAGGTGTCTGCGGTCAGCGTCATTGTGGTCATACCACACATAATACTCTGCCATGGAAAATTCTAAGAGGCAGTAAATAAAAAGGTCAGCGTCATTTTTTTGTTCAGCAATCGCGAGGTTTTTGAACAGCATACATTTACTTCCAAAAATGCTATAACAAAAAATGATAAGGGCCAAAAACCCTACAATGAGGATGAATGGCCAGAGGCCATACGAGACCTAACCGCGTATGTTCGCATCAATTTCTGATGTGGGGTGGTGCAGTCATCAACCATATGCGACTATAATCAGCTGTTCTAATCATCCTCATTGGAAGTCGCGAAAAAGTGGTGGGTTTTTCGAGAAGTTGTTGATTAAGAGAGTTTTTCGTTTTTTTGTAAGTGTTATTGAAGCGTTTGGTTTAGTAGATTGTATATCAGCACACCCTTCCAGGCTCTGAAGAAGGCGATACTGACGAAACGTCAGCTAGTCTTGTACTGTATTGTGTTTCTCTATGGAAGTAAATGTATGCTGTTTAAAAACCTCGCGATTGCTGAACAAGAGAACGACGCATTCATATTCCAATGCCGAGGTTAATAGAAAGTCGATCCTGGAAAAGGTTAGCATTGTGGTTTCGACTATAGCCTCAGCTTAACTGGGTTCACTGCCGATTTGAGCTCCGTAGGTGAATCCTGTTGGCGGGTGATTGCTGACAACACTGATCTATAGAACTAGCTGAGAGACTGGCGCAACGAACGACTCGCATGATGGGGTGGTGAACGCGTTAGCCCCGGAAAAAGTAATAGTGCGTTCGTTCCTCTACCGCAAACACTGCGTTCGTCCGAAGTTTTGCAAATATCTCAGCATCGTTGTGCTTGTATCACACATAATACCCTGTCGTAAAAATTGTAATAGACAGTAAATAAAAATTTAACATAGTAAGCTGGTAATATGCCTGAATGGTAGATCGTTGTAAAATATAGACATTAGTAACATCTATACTTCCCCTAATGGTAGAGCAAATCTTCTTCTATAATTCTGCCATGTTCTCACTCCTTCAAGTTCTTTAGCTACTGAAAAATTATTGTGGTCAATATGATCCAGGCCTTGATCCGACTCTGTTCCGGACCAACACCATGCTCCCCATCACTCAGGACTCGATAAATTGATACCAGACTTGCCTTAGATCGGCTCGATGCCTGAAATGTACAAAGTGTGGTGACTGCATGCGACGCGCAATGCTATAATCGGACAAAGTCTTCGCCCAGCTGTTCCACGCTTCGGCGGAGAATGAATTCAACCAACACTCAACGACATTCAGGAGAACAAAAATCCTCACGCAGCATACGAATTCACAAGAAGGAAACGGAAACGAGGAAACGAGTTGGGTCGAAGAAATGCTGAGATCCGTACCATTTTCGATGTCTGGTAAAAAATCGTGTTGATGAGAAACCAACATTGTCCATTGCATTCTATGTTTCAATCAAGCTGATTTTTCCGAACGTTCATGTGAAGTACCGTCTTTCTTTGCTAATTACGTTTCTGTTTTTTATTTCATTTTATTTTGCATGGCTAATCTTCATATCTACTGTGTGGATTCTAGCACTTCTCACATTCGATTCGTTTCATCGTATTCATCATCGACGAAGGTCTTCCAACTTTTATGTGTGGCATGGGCTGCAGCTCCAGGATTTTCCTTTCATCATGAATGTCGTTGAATAATGGTCGAGTCGATGTTTTTCATCAATAAGCAGACACGAGGTTGTTAATATAGAATTTATTAGAACACAATTGCTGACGTTTCGGCGGT
>UYYA01005178.1:0-35370 GCA_900624975.1 Angiostrongylus costaricensis | reverse complement strand
ACTCGAAGAGATAACGTGTCAAGTCGCCCAAGTGTTTTTTCGGTGTTTGCGTTAATTCTCTCACGTGCATCCTCTACTGACGAGATGTTAGGATCATCCGCTTCTTCATTGTACTTATCCAGTGCTGTATGTTTGTTTTCCATTTCAAACTGGATGGCGAATGTTGCATCTGTGGTCCTTTTCAGTACTGACGTAGAAAATGCGGTCGACTTCATCATAGAGAAGCTCTACTTGGGTCTTCGCTATCAAGATCACTTAGAGCCGGTAACTGCTCCTTTTAAAGGCCCTTGACGTGAGGACATTAAGGAAGTCATTATATAGCGAATGTAAACGTACTGGTTTCCCGTTTTGAAAGTGATTGCTTATCGACTTCGTAACAGTAGTTTGGTTGTTGCAGCAGATTCTATTGATTTGGCCAATGCGCCGAAAAAAATATCGCAGTTGCCAGCGGAATATGGGCCCTCGAGTCAGTTCTTGACACCGAATAACCACTAGCTTTAGGCAGAATGCTCGACTTCGTAAGAAGACTCCACGCGGGGCTTTTCGTAGTTGACACAGGGCAACACCTATCGACACTCACACTTGGGATTAAATCTTTATGGACATAAACGTAACACCAATACAACAGGAATAACGATGGAAGAACGCTGGCGTAAGAATAAGGCAATAAAGTCGAACGTCTATAGTCAAAACAAAACAAAACAGAAAACAGTAGTTAGAAAACCCGCGTCTGCAAAAAATTCCATTATACCAAATTTCGGTGTGTGTCGCAGTGGAAAGCGGTGCACTGTAATGCACGGAAGGACATCGGTTCGGTTAAGTCTCCTGTGCTCTGGAAGCTTTCAGTTCCTCTACGGCCGGCAAATACTTATTGCCTCAACGAGCCACCGCGAGTTATTTGTAGGTCTGATGCGCATCCAGTCACCTCTTACAATTTTTTGCGAAGTCGAACGAATACCGAATTCCTTGTAAATTAATCAATACCGGATTCTTTGTCTTTTTTATAACCAAATTTGCACCTCAGCAGTGCAAATGTTTTATATTGTTGCCGGACGGAACCGTGAAATTTCGAGAAACATCCACTGGACTCTTTAGTGTTTCGTCCGTTATAAGGTCATGACAATCGTTTTCCGACATTTTCGCCGTCGATATCGAATTCCAAATTTTTTCGAAGGAAATGTTTATAGCCGCCCATCTACAATGCCAAACTTTCCTTTTCGCTTTTCTCACGGCAGCAGATCGAACAAGGAGAAAGGACTGTAGAACAATGAGATTAGTGACAGTGGAAGGTTGTCAGTGAAGAGTCGGTCGGTGATGTGAAAATAAGATGTTATTGAGAGTTGTCAACTTTGTTGAAGACAGATACAAATGGAAGCGCAGAACGTTATTTGCCGATGTACTGAATCGGTGGTTGGTACCTTTCCAAATAACCCTTAAGTCAATTTGCTGGCCGTTGATGATTAGGGTTTAATCAATTCTCTTGTTCGCTAATCGTAGAGCACCATCAGATGTGCACGTTCGTCACAGGACGCATGCGGCTTCTTGTGCAGTCCTCACCGCTTTCGAGGTTTCACCACTCAGGTACCTTCACTCCGCCATCCACAGTTTAAATTGGTACCTGACCTGTCTAAAATTACCGAAACACTGTGTTTACACATTAGTTGGTTTTATATTTTATTGAGTTTGCTAAGAATGCATTGTGTATTGAGCGATGCATCAAATACGATGCATGCCATGGTCTCTAATGAGAGGGAATTTTCGAAAAGCTCCGTCCGATTTTTCTCACCTCTCCGTAGTGCACGTACAAAATAGTATTTGTTGTTGAGCTGTTTCGCGTGATTTATTAAGAAATTTTTTTGGAAGTGTTTAGAGAAAGACCGCGTGTAAAATGCGAAAAGTTCTTGTACGTTTTAGTCAATTCCTGTTGTTGACATTTTATTTCACATTGAGGGATTTTGGCACCTTTGAGAGGCACTGAACAGTTTTCAAAATTTTTCTCGGTGGGAGAAAGCGAAAGTCGTTCGTTAATTCAGAATGTTTCCGCCCAGTAGACGATTATTTGTCTGTGAGGTTTTCTAATACCTTCAACTGGTGACTTCTGAGAAAGAAAATTGGGAAATTTTGCAAAACGTTTTCGTCAGCACGGGTGCTTCCTTATGGTAGTGCTGTAAATTTGTGAATCTACCAATGAATTCCAATGTTATGGCACTTCACGTAAAACGAGTTTCACACTGAACTCTGTTTGCATACGGAACCATTTAAAGACGCAGTCACCATTATTTTTGAGCAACGTGCAGTTTCGCTACAAAGTTCTGCTCCCCCTTGCCTACGCTACCGTAATCAGAAATTGCGTTGATGAGCCCTGAGAGCTATTTATAGGCTAAATGCGCATTAGTCCTCTCTTTCAATTCTCGATGAAGTCGAACGAATACCGAATTTTCTGTAAATTAATCAATACCGGATTCTTTGTCTTGTTTATAACCAAATTTTTAGCAGTGCAAATGCTTCATATCGTTACCGGCTGAAATCGTGGAATTTTGGAAATGCACCCACTAGACTCTTTAGTGCTTCGTCTGTTGTGAAGTCACGACAATCATTTTCCGACATTTTCGTCGTCGAAATCTAGTTCCGGATTCCTCCAAAAAAAAGTATTTGTGGCTGACTTCGTATCGCCCTACTGCCAAGGCTTAACGTCAATTCTGGCGAAGCAGCAAAAGAAGTTGCCTTTTTGCAAGGAAAATATCAGACGCTCCATAGTTGTTCCCTTAAAAATATTGAGTGAATCGTTAGAAGCGAAATTATGAAGGAGCTGCTGAGGTGTACTTTATGACGGAAATAAGCTCCTTCAGCCGTTAGCTTTAACGGGATAATGTTCATTGAGAGTTAAATATCGTTTTCTACCCGTCGAAAGTGCCAAACCCTCTCTTGTCTTGATTCTTTCGGCGAGAGCAGGTGAGACAAGGTGAGAATACGAAGTATCAGTGAGAATAGTGGCAGTGGAGGGTTGTCACGAAAAAATCGGTTACTGCTGTGAAAATAAGATCTTGTTGAGCGTTGTCGACCCTGTTGGAGATAGATATACTTGGAACAAAGGACGTGGCTTGACGATGAACGAAGTTGAAAATTGCATCTTTCCAAAGAAGCTTTAAGTCAATTTGCGAACTGTTGTTGCGTAGTGTCTAATCAACCTTTTTTTTCATTCATCGTAGAGTATCAACAAACGTGCACGCTCATTATACGACGCATACGACTCCAATTGTTATACACCTCCGCTTCCAAAGTTTCACCACACAAGTGCCTTCACTCCTCCAACCATAGTTCAAATTGTTACTTGAACTGCCTACGAAGAGAAAAGCCCTGTATTTACACATCAGTAGGTTTCACATTTTATTGAGTTTGCTAGAAATGCATTGTATACTATACGATATATAGAATACGATGCATGCCATGATCTCTAATGAAAGGGAATTTTCACCAAGCTCCGTCTGAATCTCTTCACCTTTCCTTAATGCGCAGAGAAAGTAAAATTGGTTATTGAACAGATTCGTTTGGTGAAGCAGAGTTATATTTGACTAGTAAATCAATTCCATTTATCGATTTTTTCAGAAATGCTTAGAGAAGAACCACGTATGAAATGGGAGAAGTTTTCGCACTTTTAGTCAATTCCGGTTGTTAATGTTTTATTTAATGCTTGAGAGGTTTTGGTGGTGTTGAGAGGCATTGGAAACAAGTGCTTGATGGAATAATCATGTCCACTCCTAGTTCAAGCCTCTCTCGATTTTTATCAGTTTTCAAAATTTTTCTCAGTAGCTGAAAGTGAAAGTCGTTCGGCACTTTACAAAGTTTCTGCCTAGTGGGCGATTATTTGTTTATGACGTTTTCTAAAACCTTCAACGGGTGACTTCTGAGAAGGAGAGTTGGGAAATTTTGTAAGATATTTTCGTTATCACGTGTGCTCTCTTATGGTAGAGCTTAAACTTTGTGAAGCTTCCATCGAATTCCAATGGTATGAGAATTCACGTTTAGCGTGTTTCACGCGGAGCTTTCTTTCCACGCTAAACCATTCGAAGGCGCAGTCGCCGTTGAAAAATCATCAGTGCCTTTATGGCGGTTTAATAAAGGTGAATAAAAAGATCTCTAGTGTTTTGATGAATTTTTGATCAACGTGCAGTTCCGCCTCAAGATTGTATTCACACCATTCATACACTACCGTAATCAAAGAGGAACAGTTATTCGAAGGAGAACGTCGACAATTAATATTACGTCTGACGAAACGAAAACGTAGTGCTGTGAAGACATCAGCTGCGCTTGCTCGAGGTGCGCTGTCTGCAGCCTTTTAGGAGAATTTTATAAAGAGTGAAGAAAGATGGAGAGACTCGTCTGTATTGCTTTAAGGAATTTATGAGCGACAAGCAGTTTCGCACGGGTTTTTCACTTCACCAGTCGTATGAATTACATCTCTAAGTGGTTGTTTTTGAAAGAGCAAACACTACCTTTCTAGGAACCCATCTATTACAAGAACGAGATATTCGCCTTGCGACTTTCGTGATACCGTTTCGAACTTCAAATCTTTTTATAGCTCCCAGGATCGACTTTCTATTAACCTCGGCATTGAAATATGATTGCGTCGTTTTCTTGAGGTTTTTAAACAGCATATATTTACTTCCATAGGAGAACACAATACAATACAACAATAGCTGACGTCTCGGCAGTATCGCCTTTTTTAGAGCCGCTTTTTCGTGAGTTCCAATAAGGAAGTTTAGAACAGCTGATTATTTTTTTTATAGCGGCAGCGAAAGAGGGATCGCTGAGATGGCTAAGCTGCATGCCTTTCTTTGCAAGCTTTGATGAATATGAGAAAGATGTTATCTCTAGAAAAAAGGGACACGTCAGACCGTGTGAAACCGTTTCATCAACGATATCGAGTGGACCGATGTGAGCACAGTCTTAAGTGAATTACTACGATGGGCTTTCGGAGACTTGGAAATTTTTTTTGAACTGTGGTTCTTCTCTGGAAAAAATGCTGATCGTAAGAAAGACTTTCTTTTCATATAGTCTGAAATGCGGAACTTTTTTTCGATTTTTTTTGTGAGACTGGAGGAAGGGTTAAGGGAAAAATGAATAGCGGTGGAAGTAGCGGCAGTGAAGCATCGAACCCAATGGCGTTTCTTGTCTACTGTTCAGTTAAAAAGTTATTGTAAAAGCGAAATGTTCTGGAAAGGTTATTGCCACTACTGACGTCACATGTAAAAACGCAAAATTTTCTTGGACGTAGAGCATAGTCTCTAAACTTCCGAGCAACACAAGCAGTTTTCTACCAAAGCCAATGATCATTTTCGAATCGAGCAAGTTGAGATTTTAAAAAAAAGCGATTAATACTTTGCGAAAAGAGGAGAGACTGCAATGAACAATTTAAGGCGGACTTCTTGGTTCATTTTTTACAGTCTGCAACGCTAGCCCTGCTTTCGGAGGTAGCTATGGAGCCCGTTATAAAGCGCTCACCACAAAATTCTTCCTACACCTTGGACACTTGCTTGATATTTGAATGGTTTATCCACACAAGTTGTGCAGGCAGCAGCAAAGCTTTCCATTTATTCTTCCATTTAAGCGCTGTGGTTTTCTGGTGTTCCGACGTCACACTGGCCAAAGTCAGCCACAGGTTATCGCCACCATAGGCAGTCGTTGCACTCGTGGATCAGAAGGAGATTTGTCATCGTGCGACTAGTTTGATACCAGTACGGTGGAAGATCCTGGTATTGGCTTACTGTTGGCTGGGCTTCCAGATGGAAATATCGGACTTCTTCTTATTTTGGGTGGCCTTGCTGAAGGATGAATTCCTTGCTGAACATTACAGCCGACATCCAAAAACATTTCTCAGCGACTATCAGGCAGTAAACCATTGGGAGGACACCTTCTGTGTGTTGAGAACGCTTTGTATACGCTACCGTAATTAGAGAGCTACTGTAAAAATAACTTCGTTTTTCAATTCAGCAGTCGAATGTGTCTTTTGAATTGTTGTACTCTTTAAAGTAAAGTGTTTTGGAACAACAAACTTTAGTCTTTTAGACTTCTTCGCTTGAAGGATTAAGATAGCCGACTTTCGACGTATTCGATGCAGTGGTCGGAAAAGGTGAGAATGAGAAAGGTTCAATGAATTCTAATGCTTAAAGGGAACTCCACAAAAAATTTTCTAAGGAATAATTTCGCCGTTACGTATAGCAAATCGGCGTCACGTCCTCGTCAAATCGTCATCATCATCAAATCAATTTATCGGTTATGGTATTACAAACTTTCATAGAGGAAGAAAACAACTATAATTTCCAGCATGTTTAAATTGGACTTTTAAGCGACCAGCAATTTCAACGTAACGTTATTCTCGTGATCACAATTTCATCTGTTGGTCGTAAAATTTTAAGGGATCATGGAAAAATGCAATAGTTACTAAGTGCTCAGCTGAGCAGCGTGTAAGTGTTGAAATCTCTCCAAAATTAGCATAGCACTCAAGGGGTAACCTTAAGGAAATATTGCGCGAGTAGTCACTTCTTCAGCGATAGAATAATAAACGTTTTGCAATCGATTTCTATTTCGAAAAAACTTTCCTTTAACCTCGGCGTGACTGATCAGTGTATAATTTTTCTTTGATGAGCTTATACGAGGTGCGACACGAGCTTACACGAAAATCTAGCTATTGACACCGCATAATCATCATGTCCAAGATCAGCACCCTGCATATAAAGACATCACCGAGTGAGTGTGCCTTATTCGAGGAGATGGCTCACTGAGAAAGACCAGACTCGACACGAAGGCGAAGCCACCATATGGACACAAGAAGCAAGCTTGAACCATCGACTCGGTTCATCGGGTTTGATAAAGACGAAGACGGAAACGTTGGCCAAAAATAAAAATATTTTTGAGCGCCTTGTGATCTCATCGAAGGAAAAAAACGTATTAATTTCTATGGTGATTGGCTTATGTACTGAAATACTCAGTAAATTCTCAAGCTTCTCAGCCACCAAAGGGAGAATAACGGATTTGCCGTGGTCACCTTAATCAGGAAAATTCAAAGAAAAGTGAGGTTGTTTGCAGCGACATAATAAAGGAGTTTTACATCCAAAAGCAGCAAAGAAGACTGGTGGTATTACTTGGAGCTATCGAGGATTGGGACGATAAGGATTAGACTTTATTCTACATTTATTTCCGTTTTTACTTTATTTGATCCATGTTCACGTCTACTGTGCATCCCAGCACTTCTCTTATCCAATTATCCTGACATTCATCATCGACGAGGGTCTTCCAATTTTTTACGTGTTGCTTCGGTTGCTGCTTGAGGTTTTTTATTTTATCTTGAATGTCGTAGAATGCTGGTCGAGCAATTTTTCCTGGAGTCCTGAGATAGCCATCCTTGAAGCGTTCCCAATTGAATTGCAGAAAGCGATTTTTTTTCTGATAGGTCCGTTGCCTGTCTCCCGACCTCGGAAGGATGAGAGGCTTGGTTGATCCAAAGCGGAATCAAACTAGCACCATGCTCGTAATGACGAACATCACTACCATTGTGCTACCCGCTCTCTACTCTAAATTACCTATTTAAAAATTAAAATGATCGTTTATGTTTAAAATAGAAGCCACCGTTTTTGATCTACGGTCGATACTTTACTGCAGGCGCATAGGTGATTGTTTTGTCATCTTTTCGACGCAGGAGGAGATGGACAAATGCTTTGAATTATTGAATGACTTGTCTAAGTGTATTAAATTCTCTCGGGGAAACTGAATAAAAACTGGTTTCCATTTCTTAATGTTCGAATCAACTTATCAAGTAGCGGCTACATGACAAAGTGGTACCGAAAACCAAGTAACAAAAACATCTTGGTTCATTTCCTCTCTTCCCACCCTTCAGAAACAAAGAAGGCGCTTATGAGAAATAGGTTTCGAACGACCACCTCTGTGACCACAAGTGGTGAACTAAAGGAAGAATCGCGCGACTTGGTTCGGCAAATAGCCATCTCCAATGGCTACGAAATAGTAACCGCACGAGATAAATTTACAAGGAGAACGACGCGCCCACGCGAAACACTTGGCCAGAAGAATGTTCCGTTTATGTTGCCTTTTATTAGCGATGAAGTAAGCGTAGCTATTAAACGATGCCTAAGAAGGGTAGGTCTAGAAAAATCGGTAGCGATAGTTGAATTATCACTCGATATTCTTGGTCGTTAAATAGTTGGCTACCTCCTATATAACCGTCTAACCGTCTACTTGAGACAGAGAGTTACCTAATTTATCCTCATGGCAGGGAGGTGACTGCATGAGTTCAGGTGCGATATATCACATCTCTTGTAGCACTTCCGAAACGAATATATTGGCGAAACAAGCAGCCCTTTGCGCATCCGCATAACAGAACACCTAGATGGCTAACGAAAAACAAGACAGAACACCGCACTAAGCACTCATAAGATACAAAAGCATAACGGAAACAATTTTGATGTGAAAGCCGATATCCTCGCACAGGATCCTAAAACACCAACGCTCAGACTCCTCGACGCTTTTTGGATATATGCTAAAAATCCTACGATGAGTAGCAGGAAAGAATGTGTTTTATGTGTATAGAAGTAAAATGTGTGCTGAATAACAGCCTCGCGATTGCTGAGCAAGGATACAACGCATTCATATTCCAGTGCCAAGGTTAAAAGATAGTTGATCCTGGGAACTTACAAGATTTCAGTGCCCCCAGAATCGTGTGCTCTTGTACTTTCGTTTATTCTCCGGGTAACCTAACTGATAATCGATTTAAAATACTCGATGAATGTGTGGGTTTTCATTTCATTCCTTTAGTATTGTATCATTGCAGATGTCCCAATAATCGAATAGAATGCTACTAAGATTGCTTCTAGTTTCACACAAAGAAGGTCTGAGTCTGATATCCCTATTCATTCAATTTTTCGCGTAGAATATCCGTAATCGATTTTTTGGCTTAGAAACTGATATTGATCCTTGCTTACTTTACTATTTTGAAAGCCCGATTTTACAAGTGCTTTGTTTCCTTGCATAGTTTCCATTTGTATCTTCGGTGAACGTTTGTCGTTCATGGTGGTTTCCTGCGTTGAGCACGTGGGCATCGGCGGCAGATTGATAAAGATAATGCTAGAAACAATCACAAATTATGCTGTTTTCAATCATCGAAAACTGAAAAAATATAACTACAGTATAGAATTGAGCGTTAGAATTAAGGCCTATTTATGACGATGTTTTGAAGGAAATGCAAAAGATTGTGGCGAAATCCATGAACGCCGGAACTCTCCAAATAAGCTCGATGTATTTGATAAAAATTTGGCATTAAGGCGTTCAAATAGAAGAATTAGTTAAAAAACTTTTATATGTACTCTTTCTTTGATGAGCTTACACGAGGTTGATAATGATATTTATTTTCGGCTAACGTTTCGACATCTTCGTCTTTCTCAGAGCCGATGATCCGAGTCGGTGGTCCTCGCTTGTTATTCGTCTCGACGTGGCAGCTTCGCCTTCGTGTCGAGTTAGGTCTTCTTCAGTGAGCCATGTCCTCGAATGAGGCATCCTCACTCAGTGATGCCCTTTTATGCACGATGCCGATGCTGAATGTAATGATAATGTCCGGTGATAACAACCTGTTTTTCTTTCGGCCATACATCATTGCGCACATCGTGCAGAAGTCGGTGTTATTATCAGCTAACACAAAGCGTAATAATATTTAGGAAAGTCGGTTTCGAAACCTTACGTCTATAAAATTTTCGGCCGGGTCGTTGTAACAGCATTAACGGAACACGGAACGAATTATAGCCATATGAGCAGCCAGAGTTTCGAAAAGGATTCAGTACGGTAGTCCATGTTCACGTGATAATAAGACAATGAAGTATCGCGAGAGTACAAAAAACCGCTCTATCTAACTTTCATCGATTTAAAGAAGGTCTTTGTCTTAACTGAGATAGAAGCAGTCATGGAAGCCCTTGATAGTGAGGGCCACTATGCAAAGATTTTTCGTGACCTGTACAAGAAATTTCACCATTCTACAATGATGTTAGTATCGTCATCAGAAGAGAAGTTAAGCAAGGCGATACCATCTCGCCAAAATATTTACCACTATCCTCGAGAGCGTCATGCAAACATTGGAATGGGACAACACGGGAGTGCAAGTTGATGGCCGGCAATTAAGGCATCTTCGCTTCTCTAAAGATATAGTTCTTGTAACACCAAAGGTAAGCCGGGCAGATCAAATTTTAACCTACTTTGATAACGCTCGTAAAAACATTGGTTTTCGATTAAATCTTACAAAACGATTTTAATGAAGAACGGATAGGTTTCTTATACCTATTCACAGCTAACGGAACGAATGTCTCCGAATGGTCAGCAAACTAGGTCAAAAAATCAACATGGTAAACGACTTAGCTTGAGAGTTAAGCAGGTGGAAACAAGAGGCTTGTGGAGCTTTTCAGAGCATCGAGGATATAGTGAAGAGTGTAAAGAACACCAATCTCCTGCACATATTTTTGACTCAACGGTTGTTACTGCGTTTGCGTAACAAGCCTGGTCGATACGTAGGCCAGCTGGAAGATCACTCAGCGTTGTAGAACGCGCAACAGGTGAGAAGGAGTTGTGAACCGATCTATGTCAGCAACCAAAAACCAAAGGAGCCGTTCTATGCGCCAAACTTTCTAAAGTGGCCGGATATTTACAAGCGATAACCAATGGATAAGAGCCGTTAGCGACTGAATTGCTCTGTATGTTAAACAAACTTTTAAAAATCCATACACTTAATGCTCACAGTTCTTTACGAAACCCGTAAAAGCAAGTGATGCTTAACCAGTTCTCGGAGAGAGCAGAACCCACTGAGCTACTCTTGCACACGACAGAGAGAAATGGAAGGTTAACTGGCGACCGCTTAGTTATTTCACGACGAACAGGGAATAAAGACAAGTGATGTAGGTGATGGTTGCTTGTCTTTCCGTTTATGTAGGTTGAAACTTTGTGCCTCTTTCATGTGTGTCTCAGCAACAGCTTTAGTTCTGCTCGCGCAATG
This sequence comes from Angiostrongylus costaricensis, assembly GCA_900624975.1. Taxonomy (NCBI): domain Eukaryota; kingdom Metazoa; phylum Nematoda; class Chromadorea; order Rhabditida; family Metastrongylidae; genus Angiostrongylus; species Angiostrongylus costaricensis. Next base: position 24,326 of record UYYA01005178.1, on the reverse strand, counting down.
AATTGGTCGCTAAGCATGCTTAAGATGAAGAGAATCGTACATCTGGAAGCACTGAGATTAAACTTTTCACTGCATCCTCAATTGCTTGCCAAAGGCTTCTAAACCAGACCTCCCTCCTATTCAGATCTTAGGTCATGCTTCCCATTAAGTTGATTTCTGTGACCAATTATACGTGGTATATCATTTAAAGATACTTCTCCGTTTTGTGTAAACTGGGCACATAATTATATCCGTTTGTTATGGATCTTGGCTTTTTAGGATTTATCGGAATGATGTACTGACTCACACCTCTAAAAATCTCCAAGCAATGATGCAGTAGCGTAAGTCACTGTGAAGTATCATAAATGCAGGATGTTATTAGTTGATCATTAAGTGCTAAATTTATTGTTGACCGTTGGTTGGCAGTGGTATTCGTCTGGTTGCTCATCATGTGCTTGACACGGAAGAAACACACCTGGTAGCAACGACGTGGACATTCAGACAAGTTCACGCACTTCCGTTCTTCCTTGACTTGTCTCGTTACCTTTTCCTCCACTTACTTTCATCTTGTTTTTCACCAGTTTTGTTGTTTTTTGTTACGATAGACATTGTTATTCTATTCAACTACAGAGAAGATTTAGAAATATGTATTCTACTAATGATTTATACCACCCGCCGAGTGGTGGCTACGCACATTCTAGCACTTCTTTGATTCGGTTTGCTGCATCCTTAATGCACTAAGATCTTCGGATTTGCGTATAGGAGGTTTACCCTCCCTTGAAACTTTTGCCTTGTTTCTGTATGGTCTCGAGTGTTGGTCGAATATATTCTCCTTAGATTGCATTAAAGTAAAGAGTTTAGTTCGATATATTTATATATAAAATAACAGAGAGGCGAGCATTAACAGCATAAGCATGGCGTTGCCAGTGTTCGTAGTGACGGAGGTGCATGATAACAGAGGAATAGCACGATGCGATGAAGATTGATCTTCTATAGAGGTCCTCATTCCCGGAGTGATCAAGACAGCACAAAACCAGAACATCTCTTATTTCCTTCTTATCAAAGTGCGCCTATCTGTTTCACAGCTTCAGACAATATGCTTAATTCGGAATTCCGTTCAAGTAATCATCCTTTTCCAGCACAAGATTGAAGACTATGAAAGAAGCGCACTCTTTTTTTTGCACATTTTTGGAAACCTATCTGCTTTATCACTTAACCAATAGTTTATTGTGGCCGACTGCGATTACCGACTGTTAACTAGTGACCGTTTTCGGATTGGTGTATGCCCTTGAATATTTTTAACAAGTTTGGTTACGACTAACGTTTGGCACCTTTTGAAAACGTGCATTCGTTTTGTTGCAGTGAGAAATTTTTATGAACGGAGAAGTCATTCGGCATAATCAGAGGTTTAAGAAAACGAAGCCGTCCACCATATGACTTTCAATTCGTCCCGATGATGATTTCGATCTCAGCTATGTTTGCCTTCTGTTAGTTGCCACGGCTGCTCCTCATCAACGTTGGGACTGAGTTATGGCCGAACGTAGCCAGTTGGAAATATATTCTTTATGTATGGTAAGCAATTTAGTAACTGACAAGTAAACCTTCAATATTGCACCATTTCTCCTTCAAAAAACCACATTGTGATCTATAAGTTGTTTTTCGAGACGATCTTCATTACTATATCCTACTAAAAATAAATGCTCCCAATTTTACACCTTTCTGTCGGAGTGATTGCCCAAGACTTGTGCTCTCATCAGGCCCTTCGGCCTTTGTATAGCTCGTCGTCTTGAGTGCGAACTAGATGAAAAGAAAGATCTAATAATCCTGCATAGTTATGTGTGAAAAAAACAAACAGTTTGCTCAGTTTCTGGCGTATATCCATTACAGCTACACTGTCAAGCACCAAGTTCGTAATGGGAATTTTTGTGAAATCGAGGAAATCCGTCGTGGATGACGCATCTCGCTGTGTTTAGTTAACTTCCTGTTTTTGTTATTTTTCTGCCCTTGATTAAAAAAATATTTATTGATCTATATTTTTTTATCTTTGCATTTTTAATATCATATAATATCAGTACCTTTCCATATTATACCCGAAACCTGTGGCGGCGGAACTTCACTGACCTGATGCCTCCCTGGCTGAAGTGAAATCGCCGGACCATGCCGTGCAACCTCAGGGAGCTAAGCCGCATAACGAACGAAGCAACATGACTGGACGTATCGTTAATTCTTGTGCTTTCGTCTAACGTAATCTTTACTTTGAAATTTAAGCAGCAACTCCAATTTCCTTTCGTTTAAGACTGTAACAGAGACGGTATTTGGTTAGCAGATTCTAGTCATCTGTCTGCGCAGCATTTTTAGAGGCCATCTGCACTACATTGTGGAATACTCATCTGAAACAAGAAAGGCGGATCCTAGGTCTTAAAGTGCTGGCTCTATTACGTTTACTTTATTTAACTTTGAACAAAGTTTTTAATTCTTTTTGAGATTAATCTTGCTTCAAATGCTCATGGAGTGTTTTACTTCTCGAGTACTTGCCAATGACGTTTCAAAAAGTTATCCTAGTTGGTGCCTCTCAGTTTGAGGCTATCTTGGAAAATTATATCCCGCTAACCGTAAACATGCTAAGATAATTAATTATCGGACAAATTACCTTAATTTAAGAGAAGGATTGTGATCATGAGCGAAAATAAATGCATTGGATTGATGTACGAATAAGCAAAGCCACTTGTAAATTGGCAATGTTATCTTTTAAAAAAGAAGAATCGAAGACATTTTGAAAAGTGTTTTAATGTAGTGAATGAGCAAAAACTGGAAGGGTTAGATGCGCTTATATATACTCGTAATTTCACCAAACCTCAACCATCGGCAGTCAAAACTAGAAATTTGGAGACTTGCGTTGTTGTGACAAAAGACTCACTGGTAGTTATGAAGATGAAAGAGGAAGCCGTCGCCGTAAATTGCTGAAAACTATGATCCACCTTTCTTCTTTCAAGTGGGTATTTCACAATGTGGCTTAGATTTAAAGATGAGATAAGAATTCAGAGATGGCTTCCAGAAATATTGCGCGGACAGATGACTAGAATCTGCCGGCCAAATTTCATGCTCGTCACAAAGGGATTAAGTCGTGGCAACATGTTAATTTTCAGAGCTAGCAGCTGGAACATTCGAAGATATTTCTACCCTTATGTGTGAATAGGATTTACGAAAAGAGTCAATTCGTCGTGGACATCTTCTTCGTGAGATTTAGTCGAAGACGAATTTTTCACACGCTTCATAGAATTGTACAAGCATTCGTTACGCGTGGCTCATATTTGGTGTTATAATAATGTTATCAGCAAGAAAAAAACAATGTAATTACTAAATTGACAGATGCGATAATTATCACCTGTATCAGCTATCGTCCCACTGATCGTCGAGTGACTCGAGCGGGTGCCAGTTATTCTTCTATTTTCCCTGTCGCGTGCGAAAGTAGCCCAGTGGGTTTGCTCGCTCTAGGAACTCGTTCGTTGAGCATCATATCAATCTTTTATAGTTTTCGTAAATAACTCTAAAAATTGGGTCGGTGGCGTTTTTACAGTTCGTTTGACATCGTGAGGAAGCCACTCACTAACGGCTCTTGTCCATCGGTTGTCATTCATACGCATTTCGTGTCCGGCGCACCTTCTCTTCTACTGTTTGGCGTACAGAATGGCATCTTTGATTTTTGATCGTTTACGCAGATTGGAGCTTCGGATCCGTTTCCTTACTTGCGTGACACAGTATATTTCTGGCATAGCCCTTTCGACTGCCCGTTCAATAGCGCTGAATGACTTCTTATCCCGTTTACGCAGCGACCAAGTTTCTCATACATGTATTAGGACAGGAAGTACCGTTGAGTCGAAAAAGTGGGCACCGAGTCGGGTGTTTTTTTTCTCTTCACTGCATCCTTGATGCTCTTAAAAGCTCTCCAGGCCGCTCGTTTCCTTCTGCTCAGTTCTGTAGCTGAGTCGTTCATTATGATGATTTCCCGACCTAGATAGATGTAACTGGAGCATTCAGTGATATTCGTTCCGTTAAGCGTGATTGGGGCATGCCAAACCAATCCGTTCTTCATGAACATCGTTTTTGTGAGATTTAGTCAAAGATCAGTCTTTCCACTGCCTCTATCAAAGCCAGTAAGCTTGCGTTCTGCATGGCTATTGTTTGGTGTTATATGGGCGATGTCATCAGCAAAGCGAAGATAGTGTAATTGCCGGGCCTCAGTTTTCACTCCCATATTATCCTATTCCAGTTTTCGCACGACGTTTTAGTGGGAGGCGGTAAATAATTTTGACGAAATGGTTTCGCCTTGCCTGACTCCTCAATTGACATCAATGTCAACATCTTTGTGAAATGGTAATATCTTGGTTGTGAAATTTTTGCACACGTCACGAAGAATCTTTAAGTACTGCGTAAGGAGTCCATTACTATTAAGGGTTTCCATGACTGCGTCTATCTCAATGGAGTCAATTGGCTCCTTTAAATCGATGAAAGTGAGACAGAGTGGGTTTTTCTACCATCGTGATGTTTCGGTGAGTTTTGTTAGCGTGAGGATATGGTCCATCGTACCCAGTGGTTTCCGAAGCAATGCTTGCTCACATGGCTGCCCTTCGTCAAGTGTTCTGTCAATCTTGTTAAGATGACTCGAGTGCAAAATTTTTAAACGACAGACAGCGTTTAGATAACCTTGCGTAGGGTCGCATGTGGTTTACATGAAATTCAAGATAGACTCCGCAAAAAAGCTAGAGATGAAGCGCTAAATAGGTGCGAACAACAACAACACCAAGTGGGGGCCCTACCAATAGCACCATTTCCCCCGGCATTCTTTAGACAACAAGAGCCCAATAATGAAGTTGATGTTAAATTTCGGATGTTTGCGAATGAAACTCTCAAAGTCCTTAATCACTATCGCGCGAAAAGATACAGCTCCAACCTCACTCCAGTGCAAAAACGTGGTATGCGAGAGGTACGAGACCTGATAAGGTTGAAAACCATAAGACTTTCCGTTAGTGATAAGGGTGGAGAGTTTGTCGTAATTCCTTATCAGTTAGATGTGGAGATAACGAAAAAGCATCTTGAGGATGCTTCGCTTTATCGCCCATCATCTGAGGAGGAATTCAAAAGTAAATACCGAAAACTAAACCACGAATGGGCGAAAATGGCAAGGGCTGCTGGTTTAAAACCAACAGTTATCTCTCAACTTAAAGTTGACTTACCAACATGCCCCGTCTTGTACTTATAAAAACTCATAAGTTAGTATCCAGCGATGATCTTGCGTTTACCGATACATCACTATTTAAGTTTAGACCTATCAGTAGCTGCGTAGACGGGCTAACGGACAGGATAACATGGTTTTTAACCCTGATATTTAACCAGTTGTTGAAACACATTCCAGCCCATCTTACGAATACCCAGATGTTTCTGGATCGTCTACGTACGGCGCAGCCCAACAGCGCGTGCGTGATGGAGTCCTTCGACGTTACCGCCCTTTATACAAACGTGTCGAATGACTCCGCAATGCAAGCCATATTCGAACTCCTTACACAACACGAAAGAGAAATAAACATGTATGGCTTCAGGATAGAGCACCTGACGGCACTCTTAAAAGAATGCTTGAGCTGCTCAATCTTCAGATGGTCTGGAAAGGACTACGCTCAAATAAGAGGGTTGGCAATGGGACAACGACTGGCTCCAAGCCTTGCCATTGCATTCATGTCTAAGTTGGAAGCACCGGTGACTGATCTCGGGCCGCTACTCTACTGTAGGTATGTAGACGACTGGTTTGTCCTTTGCTCAACACAAGAGGAAATGGACAAATGCTTCGAATTGTTAAACGCACCGTCAGAGTATATCAAGTTCACCCGAGGAAAGCCGAAAGAAAAATGGCTTCCATTTTTAACGTACAAATTCACCTATCAGAAAATGGCTACATTACAAAGTGGTACCGAAAGCTAAGTAGTACTTCCATTTTTGAACGTACAAATTCACCTATCAGAAAATGGCTACATTACAAAGTGGTACCGAAAGCCAAGTAGTAAAATTATCTTGGTTCATTACCTCTCCTCTCACCCCTCTCACACGAAAAGGGCGCTTATAAGAAACATGTTTCGAACAGCAACCAACGTGTGCACGGAAAGAGAGCAGAGAGAGGAGTCCCGGAACTTGGCACGGCAAATAGTCGTTTCCAATGGCTACGAAACTGTAGCTTAGAATAGGTGTAGAGGAAATCGTAGGTCTCCAAACGACAACTCTAGCGATAGAAGGGTCCTGTTTATCCTACCCTTCATTTCAAATGATATAAGTACAGCTATAAAACGCTGCTTAAGAAGGGCGGGCTTAGAGAATTCGGTGAGCGTAGTTGAAATACCACCGAGTAATCTTAAGCGCCAGCTAGTTCGTAACCGCCTATATGACCGTCTATGTGCAACTCAAAATTGCATAATTTGCCCCAGTGGTAGAGACGGTGATTGCATGGGCTCCTGTATAGTTTATCTGATCTCCTGTAAGACGTGCGGTGACGAATACATTGGCGAAACGGTTAGACCCCTCTGTGTCCGCATAAAAGAACACCTAGCCGGCAAACATGGACCAAATACACCGCTAGGCACGCACAGGATCCAGAGACATAACGGGGACGACTTCGAAGTATGTGTCACGATCCTCGCACGCGAATCAAGAACAAAGGCGCGAAAAACTCTCGAGGCACTCTGGATTTATTCCAGAAATCCGAAAATGAACAGCAGGGAAGAATGCCTCATTATCACGCGTGATATAGGGCAGTATATAAAAGTGCTTTTCTGATGTGAGGGGCACATTATACTTCCACGTGATTTCTGTGCGGTTGGTCTCTACGTGACATACTTAGTGGAAACCTCATAGAAAGCGGTGAGTGTGCAAAGCTGTGTTCAAAGTGATTGAAATCTTGGTTTGGAGTTTCTTTGTTTGGTTATGGAGGCGTCTGGCCGAGTGAGTTCCTATCATCTTGACCTTTCCAGGCTCTGAAGAAGGCGAAATCCGCCGAAACGTCAGCTTAATCGTGAACAAAGAATAGTGACACCTCGCGTTTGCTCAACAAAAATACGAAGAAAATCACTTGATCAATGCCGAGGTTAATAGAAAGTCGGTCGTGGGAGTTACACATGGCATCCTCCAAAAACATTACGGCTTCGTCGTGGCTGCGGCGTTTCTGGATTTCGGGCTACGATCTACAGCGGGGAGAGGGGCTCATTCCCTCTGTAAGGTACCCAAGCTGAAAAGAAGTCTGACTTTTCCATCAGGATACCCAGCTAGGAGTAAGCCAATACCGGCTTGATCCACCGTACTGGCACCGGACTAGTTGCATAGTGGCAAGTCTCCCACTGATCCACAAGGGCGGCGAGTAATTATGATGGAGACGACGTGGGGCAGACTTCAGCCAGAGTTACCTCGAGACCGCAGAGAACCACAGTGGCTAAACATGCGAAACTCCGAAAAAGTGGAAATTTTGCTGAAGCCAGCGATGCAAGTAAGGACGGATCGTTCAGCTATTAATTATGTAAGTCTCCAAAGTGTAAAAAAAATTTTGAGGTGAGCGCATTATAACGGGAACCACAGCCAACGGTGCGGATCTTAAAAATGGACCTAGAAGCCCTGAATAGTTCACCGTAGTTTTCACAAAGGATTAATCGCTTTTTTAAAATTTCTACTAGATCAATTTAAGACTGATCATTGGCTTTAATAGAAAACTGCCTTCATTGCTCTGGAATTTAAAGAACATTCTCTATGTCCAGGGATATCCTGTATTTCTACATGTATCGTCAACATGGGCAAAAAGCTGTCTACAACATTTCGCTGTCACAATAACTTTTTGCAACTGTGCCATTACAGAAATTCTGCACAATTACAGAAAACAACTTTTTGCTTAAACAATATATAAGCAACTCTATTCGGTTCAGTGCTTCACTGCCGCCACTTCAACACTCATTCATTTTTCCCTTATCCCTTCCTCCAACCTCACCAGAAGTATCAAAGAAATGTTGGCACTTTTCCGGATTCGAGCCACAGTTTAAGAAATCACCAAGCCTTGTTTAATAAATCGAAAGTCTATCATAGGAATTCATTTAAGATTGTGCCCTCAGCGATCCACTCGATATCGTTGATGGAACGGTTTCACCCCTTCCAGTATGTCCTCTTCTTTGGAGATGGCGTCCTTCTCGTATCCATGAAAGCTGAAATGATGGTGTGCAACGTAGTCCGCTCAACTATCCCTATTTCATCTGCCCCAACAAAAAGTGATTTGGAATTTGAAACGGTATCAGGGAATTCGCAAAGCGATTAAATCAATCTGGTAATGGACAGAGTCCTAGAAATGTAGTGCTTACTCTTTAAAAACCCAATACTCGAAGGGTTAGCGATATAAATCACACGACTGGTAAAGAGGAACACGTACAAAACTGCTTATAGCTTACAAATTTCTTAATGCAATACGGAGGCGCCTACTCATCTTCCTTCACCGTTTGTGAAAATCTCCCAAAAGGACTAATGGTTTCGCCCCACTAAGTTCTCATTTCTTCATGCATAATATTAATTGGTAATATTTCTATGGCACATTTTTTCCACTATTAGCAATCACGAACACCTGAAGAACTACACATTGCTCTAAGGTAGAATGCAATGAACACTGTACCTGTTATGATTTTTGAAATAAACAACTGTACCGGCGTTGAACTAATACTTAGACAGCAGCGGAATCTCTTTCTTCAATACCCTTCGCTCTCTGATTATATTAGTGTACGGGAAGTGGGAGAACAATCTTGCAGCGCAACTACTCGTTGCTCAGAAATTCACTAAAACATTGCGGAACTCCTTTTTCACATTTACTAAAATGCAATAAAGGAGCTGATGAATTCACAACAGTGACTGTGCCTTCGAATAGTTCTGCGGGGAAAGAAAGTCCCGACTGAAACTCTTTGTCCGTGAATTGTCATAGCATTCCAACCTAATGAAGGCGTCACATAGTTTAAGCCCTACCATGAGACATCGTGCAAACTGACGAAAATTTGTTATAAACATTTCCAATTCTCCTTCTCAGAAATCACTCGTTGAAGGTTTCAGAAAGCGTCACAAACAAATAATCGCCTACTTCGCAGAAACTTTGTGAATTGCCGAAAGCCTCTCACTCTTAGCTACAGAGAAAAGTCCTGGAAATTCGAAAAAATCATTGATGGTGGGAATGTACAAGCTAGAAATGGGTATGATTTTTTTTATCAAACACATATTTTCAATGCCTCTCGAAATGCCAAAACCCTTCAGACATGAAATAAAGTATTAACAACAGGTAGCACATTGCGTTGTAATATTTCGAAACCGACTTTTCTTTGCTCTCGGTGTGACTTACCAATATGTACTCTTTCTTTGATGAGCTTACACGAGGTCGATAAATATGTTTTTTTTGGGCAAACATTTCGATGTCTTCGTCTTCACCAGGGCCGATGATCCGAGTCGATGGTCCATGCTTGTTAATCTTCTCTGTGTGACCGCTTTGCCTTCGTTTCGATTCAGATCTTCCTCATCTGGTCATCTCTTCGAATGAGGCTTACTCGGTGATAGACTTTTATGCAGGATGCTGAAGGTGGTTGTAATAAAAATGTCTGGTGGGAACAACAACGAAGTCGGATATGTGAGACCTACTGATGTGTAAAGACAGAGTTTCTATCCTCTTAGGCAAAGTACCAATTTGGAAGGATGCTGCACTTCTGTACTAATCGCAATCAAACAAACATTTTTTCAAAGCAGCTTAAGTGTCTTAAAAGCCTCACTTTTAGTGGTTCCATAAGGTTGAAGGTCTATAAATTGCATAGAACATATGCCTATATGAAATCTTGTGACACCATCACAGAAGAGTGGTGGCACTTGGGTAAAAAATTTCGGAAGTAGTGGCATAAATCAACTGACGTCGTACGCGTCCAGTGATGAGTATTCATACCTCATAGCGTCTTATGGTCAGTGGATCAAAAATGAATCAAACCCTAATCATCAACGGTCAGCAGATTGACTTAAGGGTTGTTAGGATGCAAACTACTGATTTGGTACATCGTGAAACGACGTCCTGTTAATCCACATATCTTCAACAGTGTCGACAACTCTCAATAACATCTCATTTTTACATCACGAACCGATTCTTCGCTGACAACCCTCCATTGTCACTATTCGCACTTTTATTCAGTTCCTTTATCTCTTCTCGTCAGAAAAACCAACAAGAGATTATGACGTTGCAGATGGGTAGAAGGCGACGTTTTTCTCTCAATGGACATTTTTCTGCTAAGATAAAAACAGAAAGAGTTTTTCACCCTTCCTAAAGTAGATCATAGCAACCTATTCGTGATCTCGCTTTTAATGATCTACTCAATTTTCTCTGTAGAATGCATCTGATATTTTTTATAAAAAGGCGACCTACTTTACCAGAATAGACGTCAAACCTTAGCAGTAGGTCGATGAAAAGTCAGCCACAAATACTTTTTAGAAGGATTTTGAATTTGATATCAACGACGGAAATGTCTGAAAACGATCATCATGATCTTTTAATAGACGAAACACTAAAGATTCTGGCGGGAACTTTTCAAAATTTCACGGGTTCAGCCGGTAACGACATAAAATATTTGTACTGCTGAGGTGGAAATTTGATTATGAGAAGAAAGAGTCTGGCATTGCTTAACCCACATGGGATGCGGCATCAAGAATTCCATGAAGTGACTGAATGCGTATCAGACACAACGTATCTACAAATAACTCGCAGTGGGCCATGAACGAACTATGTTGGTGTTGATGCATCTCGTGCAAGTCTGCCAGCAGTGTGCCGTTTGTAGAGGAATTGAAAGATGGTTGAGCCCAGGAGACTTAACTTAATCGACGCCCAGGTGTGTATTGCAGCACTTCACTTCCCAGAGCCCTAGATGCAAAAATTTGGCAACATGGAATTTTTCACGAACAAAGGATTTTGGATACGGTATCCTATAAAAAGTGGAAGGACAATTTTATGGCGATGCTGGCGCTCAGAGAAATTCATCAAAACAATACGAAGGTGCTCATTCAGCTTTCTTCGTCTTTCATGAAAACATAATAAAACGGCCGATGATTCCATGGCGCTATATTTTCGATTTTCATGTGCGAAGACGAAGAACTCTGTAACAAAGCTATGTGGTGCAGAGCTCTCACTAAACATTGGAATAGAATGAGAGCTTCACATTTATCGTCTTTAACGCTGCTCGTTTGGTAGCAGGATTTTCATATAGAGAATTCCTCGGTTTTTCTGTACGTGGTCGAGAGAAGTTTTTAATAAGATTCAGGTCAGGTAATCGTTAGGTAGACAGCTTTTGAAGGAGCTCGTGATCAATCACTGAGGGATATTTGATCACTCCTTGGTTTAGACGGAATTTAAACCAAAATAGAAGAAAAGTGGGGATTGAATTGCTGTTTTCGCAACACTTCTTTTCAATACGTGTTAGACCACAGCCCCAACAAGTGTTCTGCACACAATCACCAATCACTAAATGAAGAGAAAGGGAGTCACATAGACCTACGAAAATGCCTAAGGTTTCGTAATTGTTCGCTGCCTAAACGTTTCCTATTCAAAAAACAACTGAGGGGATGCAATTATTCTCAGGTCAAATGCTCACAAATGTGAGAAAAAATGTTCCACTAGTTAAGACTGCTCAATGACAAAATTTGTTTTCGCCACCGAAAAACGGAAAGTGGAGCGACTCAAACGGCGCTCCATAAACATTAGTCTTTATTGGGAATCACGAACGCATAAAAAAGTGGCAAAGGAAGCACTAACTCAGTGGCGCTCTGACAGTTTCCTTCTTCTTTTCACTGCATAGTGTGTTTCATCAAAGTGCAGGATGTTAGCACGAGCTGACAACACTTTATGCTCTGGTGCAGTTGTTTTTCTCATGAAGCAGCACTTTAGTAATCTAGTGAGATTCTGCAGGTGAACTTTTTGAGGGACAAGAGGGGTCTTCCTAGGGGCCGGCTTACCGCAAAGACAAGCAAATCATTACCACAGTGAATTTAAAATTTAAACCACAGGAGCCGAATGAATGCGATTTTTGCGTTTATGCTAATTGCCTGCAGGTACGCTGCTTGTAGAAAACTGTGTTTCCTTTTTGTCAAGCGATAAATCTACAGATGGAGTTTTTCCCAAAAGCGCATTTTTCGTGATTCGGTTTTGTCGATTCTACATTTCCTCATTTGTGGGAAAACTAAAATTTAATGTCACGTCAATAAAAATCACATGGCCGACACCCAGTTCAATAAACTGTAGCAGTTGAGAAATCAGCGCACTTGACGAAATAAGCAATCATTCTCACATACGTCGGCTCTCGCTCAACGCTTGGCTTACCATTTGTCACAGCATTATTTTGCCATACCTGCTTCGTAATGGGCTTAGTCCTAAATACCAAAACCGACCGCAACGAATAGGACGGATTTAAAGAATTTTCTTATCGCCTTCAAAGCATCAAGGAGATCCTTAATACCTGCGTTGCGGCCACTTAGTACAAATTTCTAGCAAAAGCACATCGCCGATTTTTCCACAACCTTACTGAAAGCAAACCTTTTCTTAAATTAAACATATAAATAGTTAATTTCCTCAAAATATCTTCAGGCGTGATTGTCATAGCAATGACTAGCGTGGCAAACATGGCGAGTGTTGTGGCACATCCGCTGCTCCTTTCTCTTCTCACCATCACTACAGCGTTCGGATGTGCAGTAGGACCAGGTATTAAGCGCAAATTTTTCTTGTAGTGAAAACATTTACAACTTAAAGCACGAATTTATGAACTTTGGTCGTGTCAGTATCTCTAGTAATTCCTGCTTTCAAGAAAAGTTGTAGTGCAAAGAGCAATGTTTTAAAAGGAATTGTTTCGTTCCCACCTCAGCGGTGGCTGAGCCAATTTTTCTAATATATGGTACAACTAACGGTGAGATTAACCAATCACCATTAATTTATTTGTTTTACAATTTTTTCCACTTATTTGCTTGGAAAGGTTAAATAATTCTGATTTCCATTACCTACCTCTTGAAGAGGTTACGGAATTTTCTTCTATTCATATTCCTTCCAAATTTAGCCGCAATGAGCACAAGGACCTTCGACGTTACCGGCTTCACCCTGCCGGTGCAGATGGTCTTCTCAATGGCACCTGGTGCAGCTGCTCAAGTCCCGGGCATTGCACCGACTGCAGAGGCGGCCAGTGGATTTGTGAAGCGTATTGTAATGCAAGCAGTGAGTTCTCATTTCTTTGATAGGTTTAATAAACTCATTTTTAAAAAACTCGCTAAAACGGTGATTTTTGAGCGATTTGTACGGTTTTGGGCAATTTAAAAGCTCCTTTTAATTTTTGCCAGTTTGTGAAAACTCTATCCTTCAGGTGCTTGACGTTCTCGAACAACAGGGTCGTGCAGTGGGTCTCACTGATCTTGTAATCCAAGTCATTTTGGACCAACTTACTGTCAACATCATGTACCAACCACTGCGATGCGACACTGTTTCTGTTAATCCAGGAGCGGCGCAAAGTTAGTTTTCAACTTTCATCACCTCTTCGATGAAGCTCTTTCAATCCTAGAAAAAATTAAAAGAGCCCTATTGCCTTGAATGCCGCCATGAATTCAGAATTTCTCCATTTTGAAAACAAATACGCGAATGATTCAAATATGATAAAGATGCATTCATAAAATTTCTTTTATTTCATTTTATATTTTCTTTACAATTTAATTTTATAAAGTCGTCGTTTTTTCTCAGCAACCGCGAGGTTGTTAGGCAGCATGAGTTTACTTCCATACGATAACACACATGCAACACAGCCGTATCTGACGTTTCGGCAGAATCCCCTTCTTCAGAGTCTGGAAGAATACACTAATACGCAACTTGGTGGTCAAACGCTTCAACAACACAAACAGAAAGATGAAAACCTGCATGACATTTAGAAGACCAACGGCTTCTCCTACCATAGTAAATAGAAATTTTGCCTAACCGATGTCGTTCAATAATTCAAAGTATTTGTCTATCTCCTACTGCGAAGAGAAGGCGACAAAACATTCACCCATATATCTACAGAAGAGTAGTGGCCGGAGACCGAGGGCAGGGGCTCCTATCTTAGACACAAACACAATGGCAAGGCTTGGTACCAATCGCTGCCCATTGCCAACCGCTTATTTGCGCATAGTATTTCATAGACCATTTGAAAATCGAGCAGATTAGGCATTTCTTTAAGAAAGCCATAGGCTGCTGAATAGAAAATCTATGCATGTTTATTCTTTTTTCATGTTCAACAAGAAGTTCGAAGATGGCTTGGAATGTGGAGTCATTCGATACGACCGTGCACAGCACGGTAACATTGAAGGACCCCATCACGTACGCGTTATTAGGAGACGCGTTACGTAGACGTTCTAAGAACATTTGGGTAACTGTGAAATGAGCTGGAATACGTTTAAGCAACTGGGTTAGTATAAGGCTGAGAGACAAGGTTATTCTGTAGGTTGGCCAGTGTACACAACTGATGATGGGTCTAACCTTAAACGACGACGGATCGGTTGACGCAAGATCATCAGATGATAGCAACTTATGAGTTTTAATAAGTAGGTATAAGACGAGGCATTTTGGTCTATTGATTTTAAAGTGCGAAACAACCGATGATTTTAAATCTGCGGTCTTTGCCACACTGACTCATTGATTGTTTAGCTTTCGGTATTGACCTTTGTATTCCTTTTCAGAGGATGGGCGATAGCGTGTAGCATCACTGAGGTGCTCCTCTATTATCTCAACATGCAGCTGGCGACGTTTAACTACGAACTCTGCCGCTCATTACTAACTGACAATGATATTGTCGAATTTATTAAATTTCTAAATTATCGTAAGCCATACTTCTCTGCGGCTGTGAGGTTAGAGATAAACCTTCTATCGCGGTAGTGAATAAGGGTCTTGAGAACGCCGCCTGAAAACATGCTGAGTTCCATGTCACTTCCGTCGTTAGGGTCCCGATGTCTAAAAAACGTTGAAATTAATGAAGCAGCCCCAATAAACGAAAATGGCAAATTCGTCTTGAAGTGCTCAATGGGTCGTCAAGACTTCGAAAAGGGCAAAATTTCTCATGCTCAAACCTTCTATAAGTGCTATATTATTCACCTTATTTTCTGCACGGCTCGAGTGATCGGTACAAACGATTTATGTTCTTCCTTTCTAAAAGAAAATTCTTAAGACTTGTATGTGAGCAAGTAGGGTAATCGTAAAGACCGTAACTCTTTTATATTTTATTTCCAAGAACTGAGTAGGAGAGGGTGACCGTTGTTGTCTAGTCGAGTGCTTATTGATGTAGTCCATGTCCACGATCCACCAAGCTCTTGGTTTGTTCTACTCGGATGGTTGGTCAGTAATTCTCGACTGACAATGATTTCATTTCATGTCGACTGTTCATTCCCTAGCAATCAGTATTAGAGTAGTCAGCATGCGAATTGTCGGCGTGAAAAAAATGATTGTCGGCCGGCAATCGTTCAGCAAACATACTGTGTGAAAGAAACACTGCCAAGTAAGCTTCCCACTCGACTGGTGGTTTTCTTGAAAAAATTCGACTCGATTCGACTACGAAAACCCACAACGTTACGACGATTAGCTGTAGACTACTTACTCGGATCGTCGGCTGTGAGGAGTGACAAGGCGTTGAAAAGATGGACAAATAGAAGTTCTATCACAACTTCGATTACGCTAAACAATGCAAATATTGATTGCCAAGGTTGTGGTAAAGTGAGAGTAGGTTTCGTAAAGCATCATTTTCCTAGGTGCACGCTACTCACTGTTTTGTGAGCAGTGAGTGTTTAAAAGAAGTTCTTTGTTTCGCGGATAAAATTTGTGCATCAAATTTTACCGTTAAGTTTTGAAACTCTGTCTCAACAGATTGCTTATCAATTTGGTCTTTCCGGGCTTTGGAGAGTAGATCGGGGGTCAACTATTGTATACGATTACAAGGTAAAAATAAAGCTCTCGGCGTTGATTAATCCCTTAGCGATTCATTCAACTTCATTAAGTATCGTTAGAGGTGATTGAATGTATATCTGGCCTTCACAATGACTCGCGGTGGCCTACCGATGTATCGAGCTAGTGCTGCTATCTTCCCACACAAGTCTGACACCAATTTGCCGACCTCGGAGGGTGGAAGGCTTGGTAGGCTATGTAAGCGCGAGGATCGATTCCGCGTATGTGTCGCAGTGGCGCCTCCAACCACTGCGCCACACTCCTTCTTATAGTTTACGAATAGTGTGGTAAAAACCTCGTGCGTATTCATCAAAAAAACAGTAAATTGTCGGTCAATGACCGAGGTTAGGAAAAGGTCGGTCCTTGGATTTGAAACACGAGAAATGCCCGACGACAGTCGCAGACAATGAATGGGACGGAAACCGATCGAATGGAGGAAGTGCGGAGGTTACGCACAGTATATGTCTTGACGAGTGATGCAATAGTGATAGTAAAAAGCTTTCCAATAGTAGTTTTACTGTGAAATAATACAAGTGGTAAAAAGGTTAAAAATGCAGGCAAAAAATAGGCCACTTTCTCGTACGGCTTTTAGGTAGAAACAAACTGTGTATTTTTTAATAAACGAGTTTTTTTGCAGTAGTGGGTGCGATGAATATGAATACCTGCGTCATCATCGGCAACATGGTGACTGCAATTTGCAGTGGAGGAAACTGTATGTTAAACGCTGCCGCGAATTTCCAGCCTTTTCCACCCACGGCCCAGAAAATTTCAGGAACTCTCACGGTTTGGATTCCAATTTTTGTACAACTTTATTTTGCAAAGAAAAAATTTCGTGCAGACCACAAATATCATCATGGCGAATTGGAGCAGAGAGATGTGGCAAGGCGTGGTGAACAGAGTGGTTCGAATGCTGACCTCGGGACCGTTTGGCGCGAACTTCTTCTCGGCAGTTGCCACCGTTTCGTGAAAAGAATAACCGGCCGAGAACTACTTGCAATAGACCATCCATTTATACGATATTCTAGTCCGTTACTTTGTGAAATCAATAAACCAGCAAGTTTCAGTAATGAAGGAAACGTAATAATTGCATTTAAATTTGTTACATTAAAGAACATTTAATGTAAAATATCTCCATAATATTGCTTACAACAGAGTTTATTAGTAGCGAAACACTTCACCTGTCCGCTACTGCTTTCCCTTCTCACCGTCATTATGGTGTTCTGATGTACAGCAAAACGAAACATTAGATACAATATTATTCGTGTAGTAAAACATTTGCAACTTGAAGCTTAAGTTTATGAACCCTAATCATGTTAATATCCCCAGTACTTTGTTGGCTTAAGGAAAAGTCGTTACGCAAAGAACAATATTTTAAGAGAAATAGTTGCTTTCCCAGCCCAGAAGTGGCCGAGCCACATTTTATAAGCATACGATACCAATAACGACGACATTAAGCAATCACCTTTTATTTAGTTACCGGCCAATTTTTTTCAGCTATTTGTTCGGAAGGTTCATTAATCTTAACTTTCGTCTATCTATTGAGGAAGTTGCTAATTTTTCTCTATTTGTATTTCTTCAATAAAAAATTTGTCAAATTTTGACGCAATGAGCACCAAGCAGATGGTTTTCTCAACGGGAGCTGGTGTAGCCGCTCAGGTATTCGCTATTGCACCGAGTGCAGATTCAGCCAGAGGACTTGTGATGCGTATTGTAATGCAAGCAGTGAGTTCTCTCCCACGACCGACTTTATATTAACCTCGGCATTGATCAAGTAATTCTTCGTATTTTCGTTGAGCAAACGCGAGGTGTTATTATTCCTTATTCACGAATAAGCTGACGTTTCGGCGGATTTCGCCTACCTCAGAGCCTGGAAAGGCCAAGTTGATAGCAAACCACCAGGCCAGACGCCTCCATAACCAAACAAGGAAACTCTAAACCAAGATTTCAATCACGTTGAACACAGCTTTGCACACTCACCGCTTTCTATGAGGTTTCCACTAAGTATGTCACGTAGGGAACAACCGCACAGAAATCACGTGGAAGTATAATGTGCCCCTCACATCAGAAAAGCAGTGTTATATACTGCCCATTATCACGCAAGATAACGAGACATTCTTTCCTGTGGTTCATTTTCGGATTTCTGGAATTAATCCAGAGTGCCTCGAGAGTTTTCCGCGCCTGTGTTCTTGATTCGTGTGCGAGTATCGTGACACATACTTCAAAGTCGTCCCCGTTATGTCTCTGGGTCCTATGCGTGCATAGCGGGGTATTTGGTCTATTTTTGCCGGCTAGGTGTTCTTTCATGCGGACACAGAGGGGTCTACCCGTTTCGCCAATGTATTCGTCACCACACGTCTTACAGGAGATCAGATAAACTATACAGGAGCTCATGCAATCACCGTCTCTACCACTGGGGCAAATTATGCAATTTTGAGTTGCACATAGACGGTCATATACGGTCAGACGATTACGAACCAGCTAGCGCTTAAGATTACACAGTGGTATTTCAACTACGTTTGCCGAAATTTGGTCAAATAGCCATTTCTAATAACTACGAAGCTGTAGATTCCGTGTTTCCTACTCTTCATCTCAAATGATGTAAGTGCAGCTATAAAACGTTGCTTAAGCAGGGCGGGTCTATAAAATTGGGTGAGCAATATACATTCTTTCTTGATAAGCTTGCACGAGGTTGATAAATATATTTATTTTTGGCTAACGTTTCGACGTCTTCGTCTTCCTCAGAGCCGATGATCCGACTCGATGGTCTATGATTGTTGTTCGTCTCGACGTTGCAGCTTCGCCTTCGTATCGAGCCAGGTCTTCCTCAGTGATCCATCTTCCCGAATAAGGCATCCTCACTCAGTGATGCCCTTTTATACACGATGCTGATGGTGGATATATAATGACAATGTCCGGTGGTAACAACTTGTATTTCTTCCGGACATACATCCTTGCGCACATCGTACAGAGGTCGGTGTATTATCAGCTGGCACAAAGCGTAGTAATATTTCGAAACCGACTTTCCTTGAACCTCGGTGTGTTCGGTAAACGTAGTTGAAACGCCACCGAGTAATTATAGGTGCCATCTAGTTCGTAACCGCCTATATGACCGTCTATGTGCAACTCAAAATTGCATAATCTGCCCCAGTGGTAGAGACGGTGATTGCATGAGCTCGGGAATAGTTTATCTGATCTCCTGTAAGACGTGCGGTGACGAATACATTGGCGAAACGGGTGGACCCCTCTGTGTCTGCATAAAAGAACACCTAGCCGGCAAACATAGACCAAATACACCCCTAGGCACGTATAGGAGCCAGAGACATAATGGGGAGGACCTTGAAGTATGTGGCACGATCCTCGCTCAGCAATCGAGAACACAAGCGCGCAAAACTCTTGAGGCACTCTGGATTAATTCCAGAAATCCGAAAATGAACCACAGCGAAGAATGCCTCGTTATCACGCGTGATATAGGGCAGTATATAAGACTGCTATTCTGATGGGAGGTTAACGTTGTACTTCCATATGATTTCTGTGCGGTTGGTCTCTACGTGACATACTTAGTGGAAACCTCATAGAAAGCGGTGAGTGTGCAAAGCTGTGTTCAAAGTGATTGAAATCGGTTTAGAGTTTCTTTGTTTGGTTATGGAGGCGTCTGGCCTGGTGGATTGCTATCAACTTGACCTTTCCAGGCTCTGAGGAAGGCGAAATCCGCCGAAACGTCAGCTTATTCGTGAATAAGGAATAATAACACCTCGCGTTTGCTCAACAAAAATACGAAGTGAGTTCTCTTTTCTTGGATAAGTTTATTGAAAGCTTCCAATTTTAATGGATTTGTTGAAATTAAGATTTTCGAGGTATCTGTATGGTTTTAGATAATTTAATTGGAAAGATGTATTTATCCTTCCTGTTTGTGAAGACTCAGTTCTTCAGGTGTTTGATGTCTCGAACGACAGGGTCGATCAGCAGGGCTCTCCGATCTTATAACCCAGATCATTTTGAGTCAGTTCACTCTCATCATTAGCTGCGAACCACAGGAATGCAACACTGTGTGATCTCAATGCCGAATACGGCCAGCAAGCTTCCAGCATCTAAAATCCATCCGAAAAAGTTCGTATAAAGCTAGCAAAAAGTGAAAAAAGCCCACTGTCTTAAATGCTATTATGAATCATGCCATTTTAAAAAAAATATAGCAAAAGCACAAACGTGATCTAAGGTGATAAGCAGTTTTTTAACATTAACTTTCGCAGCTTTTCCAACATTTCCTTAAGACAAACTTACTTACTTGATACTTGAACGGTTCGCCCTTGCCGGATGTGCGGGCGCCAGTATAATCTCCACTTTTCGGAGATTTGCTGGTTAAACCATTGCGATTCCCCTGAAATCTCGTGGTCAGCCTGGCCAAAGTCTGCCCCTTCACCACCACGGACAGATGCAGCCCTTGTGGATCATAGGGAAACTTGCCACCATTCGACTTTGTTACCAGCACGGCAGTGGCTCCTGGTATTGATTAACTCTCAGCTAGACTTCCTTACGGAAAGACCGGACCCCTTCTCAGTTCGGGAGGCTACCAGTGGGATGAATACCTTCGCTGTACATCGCAACCCGACATCCAGCGACGCTTCTCGGCCACGATGAGGCGGTGAACCGTTTGGACACCCTTTGAGACTAGTGCATACATTCAATTTTAGAATTATCGTTCCGGTCTGTGATTTCACTGTGATTTATCTTTATTCACTTCTACTATAACACTGTTGACTATTGACCTTATTATTGCTGTTATTATCATTGGAATCCCTCTCTATAGACGCTTAATATATCGTCTTAAAAAAGGCCTAAGGGCTGTTAATAAGAGAACCCACCCCGCACAAACTCAACAAGAGATTGTTGATGACACTATAAATAGTAAATTGTAGTATTTAATAGCATTAACAGTAATATTCTTTTCTCACCAACTGGTGCTTTTTTGAGCTTGGAATTACACGTCTACAAAGGCGAAACCAGATAAATGTAGTACCTAGTCTTCTTTAATGGAAAGTTCAGTGGTATGAAATCTCAATTAAAATTAATAAAGTAAGCACTGTAGTTGAGAGACGAGAAATCTTTCTAAAGAAGCCAGTGGGCTACCATGGCTTCGAAACTGGCAAAACCCAACAATTTCCAAGTTCACTCCTTTACTGCAAATATCGTGCTGCTCATATATCCATTGGATCAGCATTGGCTCTCTTCGTATATCCATTGTTGGAGAGAGCGAAGGTCCTTATCACACATTTAGAAAACTGATTAGTTTTTATTACATAAATTGCTATTAGTTCTTGGAAAAGTTCTTAAACAATATGCACCCAGATTTGTTTATATCCGTTTTAGCTTCTTGCTAAAGCTGAGCCGAGATCTGCTTCCATCTTGTCTTCTTAAACTTTTAGCAAGATCCTTATAGACCAGTGTTTATACACTAGTATTTTGGAAACTTGGAATTTTTAAATGACAAACAAGGGTGCTCATTTGTAGAACATCGAGTCATTCCGAACTTCATCAAACGAAGGCGACTACACGATGTATGCGGACTACCAGAGGACAGTCACCGAGTATTGGACATCGAATTGCGAGCACTACGCACCTGTCTACGAAGCCGACAAAACCAGATGTTTGCCATGGAAGAAGTGCGAGACGAAGAAAATCTTTTGTGCTCAATATTTGGAGGACCGCATCTGGAGGAGAATAGTGGGCAGGTCACTGTTGATTTGCAGCTCTATTAGGCCTAATGCTAAAGTAACTTTGTGGAGAAAATTCGAAGACCTTTTGAGTAAATCGCATTACACAGCTTCAATAGCGTGCAGAAATATCGCTAAGGAACATCAAACAGATCGCATTTCGAGGAGATGGCTCACTGAGGAAGACCTGACCCGACACGAAGGCGAAGCTGCCACGTCGAGACGAATAACAAGCATGGACCATCGACTCGGATCATCGGCTCTGAGGAAGACCAATACGTCGAAACGTTAGCCGAAAATAAATATCATTATCAACCTCGTGTAAGCTCATCAAAAAAAAGAATACACATTGATTAATGATGCCGAGGTTCAAGGAAAGTCGGTGTCAGAATATCGTGCTGCTCAGCTTTTTTAAACAACTTTCACCAGTTTTAAGAACAACCCACAGACTTCCTTACATAGACAAGTTCTTAAGACTTGTACTGATTTAAACAAGCGAATGCTAAAGCGTTCATCTCATCTCACGTAGTGCTTTAACTATCTTGTAAAGTTATTCTCAGTGTTTTTCTTATTGCATTAAGAATTTCAAAAACAACATCATTAAAACGTAAAGCCAAAGAGAAATTGCACCCGCCTGACAGAAAATTTTCTAACTTAGCCTAATAAAGAGGGATGTAGGGCAGCTGCTAGGGGCGCTCTATAATATACTACAGATCGATCTCGCACGCAAGCTTACCAAGCTTTGCCTCCACCCGAGGTCGGAACATTCATGTCAGATCAGACATGTCTTGGAAGACAGCTGTAGTGATTTGAAACATCGGTAGGCCACCGCGAGTCATTATAAAGGCAGGATATGCATTCAATCACCTCCAGTAGCGCTTGATGCAGACGAATGCATCGCACGTCTCAATGTTGTCAACGTCAGGATGTTGTCAAGGTGCTTGAGGAAGTGACAGTCAATAGTCGAAAGATCTGACGAATATAGCAGGTGAGACAAAGTTTCGTAGCTCCTTGGTCAACTTCTGAAGAGCTTGCTTCGCAACGTGAAGCCGGGCATTGTCGTGGAGAACAATTGGCACTTTTCTGCTGATTAAGTACAGTCGTGGTTGCTTGAGCTTACGATGAATTTCGTCAATTTGTTGGCAATATTTCTTTGCCGTAATTGTTTCGCCATTGATTCTAAAAGCCGTCATAAATTTTTCCGCTTGCATGCCACCAAACAGTCACTTTAACCTTTTTTGGTGCAATTTCGAATTCGAGAAGTACTGTGGAGCCTGATCACAATCTAACCATTGAGCTGAACACCGCCCCTTGTCGTACTGAATCCACTTCCCATCGCACGCTACAACTAGATCAAGAAAAGGGTCGCTCTGGTTGTGTAAAATGAGGGCAGACGACACTTCAAAACGGCAATTTTTTTGATCAACCTCTGATTCGGATTGGACCTATTTGCCGAGTTTTTTGCCTTTCCTATGCGATTCATTTGAGTGGAAATTGTTTCTGCGCTTACATTGAGCTGCTCACAAACTGTCGAATAGTTCGTTCGTGCGTTTGCTTCCATTAATGCCTTCTCGTCATGTTCATTATAACATCCGCGCCCTTCCTCAACTTCGAGGTCGAAGTGACCAGATCGGAATTTCCGGAACCATGTTCGCATTATTGATTCCCCAACACTACTTTCACCCCAAACTTGATGATATTCTGAGCCNGCGTTAATATGCGGTACGAATATGGAGTAGAAATATTGAAGCGTGCAACGGCAAAACAGAACAATATAGCAAACAAAGCACAAACTCAGGCCCTCTCAGGGCTTAATGCTTCTGCGACATTCTGTTGCTTTAAGGGCAGCGACATGCAGCGAAGTCATCGTTTTCATTTATTTTCAAGAAGGAAAGAGGAAACGCAGTGACCAGAAACAAAAGAGCGACACTGGTTCTTTTGCAGCCAAACTGCTTTATGGTTTTTATCCACAAATATTCCTTAAAGCATGAATGTGACAGTAAAGCCATTAGAAACTTCTCATTAGAGGTCGAAAAATCCTTATGAAGGTATCGCTGAATAATCTCACAGATGAATCGAACTAAAAGCTTTAGTTTGCCGTTGATGATGAGCTAATCTGCGCTATTTATGACTCTCGCCCCTACTCGGAGGTCTCTCATATGAGGGATCTCAAGCGGGTTAGTCGCGCGGCTACGTTACGCTTTCCCTGGTGGCGGATAGGGTGTTAATGGCAGACCAAAAGCGACCTTTGTTTTCCTGAGACACAGGCAAATCTAGAGGGTAGACTCTCTGTTTTGCAGCGCCTATATGGCACCCACTTTCTGTATTTACGAGGCGTATTCAAGAACGCGTTATTCTACGAGCCAATTCGACCAAAAGCCTGCAATTAAGTGGCAGGGAAGTATATGAGAGGCGGTTACGGGTCGCCTCCAACAAATAAGCTCCATGTTCACTCCGGGAGAGCCAGGCAAGCTACCTGTGAGTATAGCCAGGTTTCACGTTTAGAGCCCAGAAAGCCATACGTGGGTACGGAGAGCCTGCTAAAATCTCAGAACCAATGGAAACTGCCTGGATTACAAAGAACTATGGTGACGATCGGTACCTACGATGCACGTATA
>UYYA01005177.1:0-35610 GCA_900624975.1 Angiostrongylus costaricensis | reverse complement strand
CCTCGCGTTTGCTCAAAAAATACGAACAAAATCACTTGATCAATGCCGAGGTTAATAGAAAGTCGGTCGTGGCAGTTACAGTACAGAAAAATACTTAGTGCGGTTATTTTGCAATTCTCTGAGCCGAATATCTGCCGACGTGGTCTAGAAATGTAGGCTTGATTGAGACTCAATTACTTCTCAAACACAATTGATTTTAGCTTGTCAGCAATCCGTCCAAAATTGGGGAAGGCTGGAAATACATTTACACTGTCCAACGTCCAGCTGTACTGCATGGATATGGACTCTGCTTCACATCATGTGGAGAGGTTGCTCGTCCTATGGAGCATGACACCGAAGTGACAACCCAAATAAACTTTTGGTTAGAATGGAGTACTGTCCTGTGATCAGTACCGATTGCACGACCATTCATTTTTACGACGTTCACGTTCTGCATGTCGCCCATAGAAGAATTGATTCAGAAGTTGGCACTGCCGTTATTATAAGCAATGTATAGGTTTTGTTTCCTCTTTTCGTTTTTTATTGCAGTAGTGACTTTCCTTAAAATTATGATGTCGCCGTCATCTATCACAGTTAATCGGCATGGGTCGCGAGTTTTTTTTCCAAACAATTAGTTTTTCATTTTCAACAATAAGTAGAAATATGTGGGCTAGCATTTTTGACCGAAGCATTGTGTAAAACGTTTAGCCCTTCCCAGGCTGCTTGAAACATTTACCATCAGAAGTCCAGGAGAATAGACTAAGCCTATTTTTTTACGACTTTGCTACTTTGTTATCGTCTAAGGTTTTTCTCACTATTTCTGGGGAGAACCATCGTTGGAAGTTTATCCAGTCTAAGTAGTGGACCATACAATCTTGATCCGATGAATGTGATCGCTGCCGTCAATATTGGTGGCATCGTTGTGTTCTAGAAGGGAAAGGGTATCTATGCTTCGAAATATCTGAAAATATCATAGTTGACTGTTGCATAGGACATTCCTTAAACTTTACAATTTTTGTGCCGACTAGCAAAAATACAACGTTCTCGATTCCTCGAGCAAGAAAATAGAATTGGAGTAATAAATATTAAGTAACGTGGTTATCCTTTTCATATATGATAGAAACGACAGCGATGTACACCTTCTTTATGCTTGGAAGCTGGCTTAGCTATTGAATAGATTTGCTATTCATACAGTCATTGATCTATTAGCTAACAATCATGACAGCATTGGTTGATGTTACCGGTGTGTGAACTTTCTAGTTTTGTAGTTCATTTAAGGTCTCCTAATTTCTTGAAGCCACTCCAAGTGGGTTCAGAAATGCCCTATTTGATATGTATACTTACTTGATCCTTAAATGACGCATCCTCACTAGTTATGCGGGCTACAGTTTAATCTCCATTTTTCGGAGATTTGCTGGTTAAGCCATTGCGGTTTCCTGGAATCCCGAGGTCAGCCTGGCCAAAGTCTTTCCCAGGTCTTCCACCATAGGCAATTGCAGCCCTTATGGATCAGAAGGAGATTTGCCACCATGATGAGATTTTGATACCAGTACGGTGGAGATCGTGATATCGGTTTACTCTTAGCTAGGTTTCCTGATGGAAACGCCAGACTCCTCAGCTTACCAGATCTTGCCAGGGGATGAGTCCTTCACTGTACATCGCAGTCAGGAACACCTTCTAGCCACGATGAGGCGATAGACTGTTGGGATTAATTGTTACATATATATTATGAAATATATGTCTTCCCAATCGATATACATTATATATTGTCACTTATATATCTTCCCAACGGTTTACCTCCTCGTCGTGGCTGGGAGGTGTTCCTGGGAGTCGGATTGCGATGTACAGCGATGGGATTCATTCTCCCGGTATGGTCACCCAAGCTGAGAAGTAGTCCGGCTTTTCCATCAGAAAGCCCAGCTAGAAATAAACCAATACAGGAATCGACCGGCGTCCTGGTTTCTAGTCGCATAGTGGCAGATCTCCTTCCGATCCACAAGAGCAGGTACTGCTTGTGGTAGTGACAACCTGGGACAGACTTTGGCCATGGGATGAACTCGGGATTCCGAGGAACTACAATGCCTAAACCAGTAAGTCTACAAAAGAAAAATGGATATTATGCTAAGGCCTGCGCAACTAGTGACGGCGGACCGTCCAAGCACCCAAGTAACCAAGATCATTAAAATTCATCCTGAGCTTAGATTTGCCACATTGAAAATACAGGTCGAAATAGTAAAGTGATTTCCAAAAATCTGATAATCGGGAAGAAGCTATGGAAATAAATGTTATGTAAGATTTAAATCCCGCTGCTTGAGTGACGCCTCTTTTTCGAATAGGGTACAGAAAAAAATCGTAGATTCGAAAATTCTCCAAGAAGAACGTATAAGAAAAAAAAGAGTGCCTCACGAGTTTCCTGAGCGGACAAAACCCACTGGACTACTCTTGGACGCGACAGGAACCACTGGAGAATTCACAGACGCTAGCTCATCGGTGTGATTGCAAGAGTAGTGATTTATGTGATATTATTAAGATACATGTAAACCCCAATACTCTCGTTGAATATGAGCCAAGTTTGTGGGTGTGTGTGCGTTCGTGTGTGTATGTGTTTGTGTGTGTGTGTGTATGTGGGTGGGTGTGTGTACATGTCTATGTGTGATTTTCTAAATAGAAACAGAATGTCGACCTGCTAGTAGCCACAACTCGGCCATTGACAGCGATCAAAATTGGAAGTAGAAGCCGAGTAAGTGCGAGGTGTCCAATCGCATTGACTTCTTGCATGTATTCGATGTCATTTTCTTCAGTCTGCACACGGCTTCCCTTTCTGAAAGCACTTTTTTACCTGTAGCTTAGAAATAGCAAAGAAAAGCAGTTTTCATTTCGAAACTCGCAACGCCAACGTTATTGAACAAACCATCTAGATGAGTAACGTATCGCTTCACCATCTTTGCACATCGTCATATGCTATCCAAACGTGTTGATATGGATAATAGGGATATCCAAACGAAACGACATGTTGATATGAATAATAGGGATATATCCAAAAGATGAAATGCTCATTGTTATATCTGCTTTAATCTGTAACATAATTTTGTCACTGTTATGTTGCAGCATGGTATATCTCATCGAACGTTCAGTTACTAGATTTCGTAACAATGTCAACTAATTCCAATTTTTCATTGGTGTGAAAAGCGTTAGTGTTTTCATCCTCTAAGACAAGGCTGCTACCAACTTTCCTGACACTGGAGAAACATAGGAATTGGTGAGTTGAGGAAATGGGATTGGGCCAGCGACCGATTCACTGTGCATGGCAGGAACCTCTAACAATTTCGCTGCACGCTGTATACGAAATTAAACCCTAATAAAGCTTCGGCTACGCTGTAATCCTTTGACACNGGTGTGAAAAGCGTTAGTGTTTTCATCCTCTAAGACAAGGCTGCTACCAACTTTCCTGACACTGGAGAGACATAGGAATTGGTGAGTTGAGGAAATGGGATTGGGCCAGCGAGCGATTCACTGTGCATGGCAGGAACCTCTAACAATTTCGCTGCACGCTGTATACGAAATTAAACCCTAATAAAGCTTTGGCTACGCTGTAATCCTTTGACATTTTTATTGGAAAGCCGAGAATAACTAAGAGTATACCAATATCAAGAATTGCTACCCTTGTAACAGAAATTTAACCACAAATTCTTGAATTTTTCTCTGTTTCACATGTGCGCGAGATAGTACTTAATACTTGATGCTTGAATGACCCGTCCTCACTAGTTGTGCGAGCCCCAGGTTAACCTCCATTTTTCGGAGATTTGCAGGTTAAGCCATTACCGTTCCCTGGAATCCCGAGGCCGACGTGGCCAAAGTCTGCCCCAGGTCGTCACCACAGCAGGCATTTGCAGCCCTCGCGGATCAGAGGGAGATTTGCCACCATGCGACTTTAATACCAGAAACTTAGTGGGTCACGGTTTTGGTTTACTCTTAGCTAGGTTTTCTGATTGAAACGCCAGACTTCTTTTCAGCTTGTCAGACCCTGCCAGGGGATGAGTTTTCCACTATATATCGCAGTCCGACACCCAGGAACACCTTCCAGCCACGATGAGGCGGTGAACCATTGGGACCACTTGATATATGTATACATATTACATATTATAAATTACATATCTTTCCAATCAGTATGTGTTATATATTATTACCTGTATCACCTGTAGTCCCGTTGATCGTCGAGTGACTCGCCAGTAAATCTTCCATTCTCTGTCGCGTGCAAGAGTAGCCCAGTGGGTTCTGCTCGCTCTAGGGACTCGTCGAGCATCATATCTTTTTTCAAGGCTGTTTTCAGGCTCTGACTATCGGGTCAGTAGTCTTCCTCTCTCACGCGTACGTTAGGGCAGGAAGTACCGTTGAGTCGAAAAGGTGGGCACGGAGTCGGGTGTTCTTTGTCTTCTTCACTACATCCTCGATGCTCTTGAAAGCTCCCTAAGCCGCTCGTTTTCTTTTGCTCAGCTCTGGAGCTAAGTCATTCAACATGTTGATTTCCCGACCTAGATAGACATAACTAGAGCATTCGGAGAAGTTCGCTCCATTGAGCGTGAATGGGCATACGAAATCAATACGTTCTTCATGAACAACGTTTTTGTGAGATTTAGTTCAAGACCTATCTTTCCACAGGCTTTACCAAAGTCGGCAAGCATAAGTTTCGCTTGGCTAATTTTTGGTGTTATAAGGACAATGTCATCAATAAAGCAAAGATGATGTAGCCGCCGACCATTGATTTTCACTTCTATATTATCCCATTCCAATGTTAGCATGACGCTCTGGAGGGTGGCAGTAAGTAATTTTGGCGAGATGGTATCGCCTTGTCTAACTCCTCTTTTAACGTCAATTTTAATATCGTTGTAGAATGGTGATAATTTAGTTGTGAAATTTCTGTACAGCTCACGAAGAATTTTTATGTATTGTGTATTGACTCTTTGACTATCATGGGCTTCCATAGCTGCTTCAATTTCAACTGAATCAAAGGCCTTCTTTAAATAGATGAAGGTGAGACAGAGCGGTCTTTTGTACTCTGCGATACTTCAACGAGTTTTGTTATCGCGTGGATGTGGTCCATCGTACTAAATCCTCTTCGAAACCTGCTTGCTCACATGGCTGCCCGTCGTCTAGTGTTCTGACAATTCCGTTTAAGACGACTCGAGTGAAAAGTTTGTAGGCGACAGACAGCAAGCAGATTGGGCGATAGTTGTCGATATCGTTTAGCTCACCCTTCTTGAACAATAACACAGTCTTGCTGGTCTTTCAATGAGCACGGACCTTTCGGACAACTAGCGTGTGATGAGCCCAGCCAGTGTGTCTTCACAGTCTGGCAGAAGGTTCCTCAGGTGTTCTGATCTTATCCCGTCCGGACCTTGTGCTGTTCGATTTTTCACCGACGAAATGGCATGTCGGATTTCGGAAGGGAGAGCCGGTGGTACAACCTATCCGTCCTCCTTCGTATGATGGAAAGTGGACATGGCTATCGAAGAGATCTGAGTAGCATTTGAAAATGATTTTCTCCACTGCCTTTCTGGACGCTGTAGCTGTTCCGTCTAAGCGCAGGTGTTCCATCATTTTGGTCTTGTAATTGGCGAAGCTTCGGTGAACCTTACGAATTTTTTTCCTAGCCTCTGTAGCTTCGACAATTGCTGCTGCTCTTTTCTCCTTAAGATCTTCTTTTATCGCCCTTCTGCATCGTTTTGCAAACTCGGACGTTAGTTTGCCGTTGCCTGCAGCTCGTGCGATTCCACGTTGGCGTATCAGCTTGTGTGTTTCTGGAGAAAGACGTCTCTTGGTGACTTTCAAACTCTCAGCTTTGATAGCACTAACGTGAAGATGTTGAATGTGCCGATCGTCTTTTTCGTCGATGTTATCGACAACGGCATCTTTCCAATAGCCGACCAATTAATTGAATAAGTCGCAGTTTACGGTGGTTCTGGAACTTCGGCTTTTGAATTTAGTGGCTTTTTCTCCGTTGCGCGAGAAATAGAATCTTGCACGAAGGAGGCGGTGGTCCGACCTCGTGTAGAATTCTAGAACAATAACAGCACCGGTTAGGCAAAACCTTCTATTTATCATGATGTGGTCTATTTCGTTATGGTACACTCCTATGGGAGACTCCCACGTCTAGCGTTGAGGGTGGGGCTTCTGGAATTGCGAGTTACCATGGATTGTCTTGGCCGCGGTGATAAACTCAGACAGCCGCTCACCCTGTTCGTTCCGTTCTAATCCGTGGGTCCCAATGTGACAATCTTCAGATGATCTTCTTAGTCCAGTCTTGGCGTTGAAATCTCCAGTGATGAACTTGAAAAATGCATAGTCTTCTGTGTAAAACTTTCCCAAGTCCATATAGAACGCTTCGACTTCTTCTTCGTCACAGTTTGATGTCGCAGATTTTTGGCCGAATTAACTTGTAGAATACAATCCGCATAGGCGTGAACGCACCCACACACGCATGCGTGATTATGTCTAACAAATACAAAAAGCATGTGCCAAATCAGCGCAGCAGAAACAGGGAGACCATCTCTTTATAAATAATACATGGGTGTTTATTTGCATGTGAACAACTTGTCTTAAACACTTTAGCGTTTTCTTCTTCATACGTGCTCCAGTTACTTCTGGTTATTTCCATCATTGCTACCGCCTTCTCTGAGCTTGCTCTTTACAAACAATCTTTTATCACTTTTTATTTAGCCATCTGTATCACTGTATTATTGACTAATGCCGATTTGTGCTCTTCAGATCAATTCCGTTGGTGGGTGACTGCTGTTAGACCTATGAAACACATCTGAGAGAAAGGAGAAACGAAGGAACCGCATGGTGTGGTGGTGAACACGTTAACCACCAGAAAAGCTTAGTAGTGTATTCGATTCCCACCGCAGACACCTGCGGTCCAGTGTTTTGCAAGTATATCATCATCGTTGTGGTTATAGTATTATTATTATTATATCATATTAAATAAAAAACAAATAAATAAAGGATGAAGCTCTTGGCGTTGATCAATCCCTGAGGGATGCGCCATGCATTCGACTTCATTAAGTATCGTTGAAGATGACTGAATGCATATCTGGCCTCTACAATGACTCGCAGTGGCTTATCGATGTACGAGCCAGTGCTGCTATCCTCCCGACAAGTCTGGTACCAATTTGCAGACACCGGAGGGAGGGAAGACTCGGTGGGCCATGGACGCTGGGATCTATTCCACGTATGTGTTGCAGGGCGCCTTCGACCACTGCTCCACGTGTACCCTTTTGAAAAGGGATAAAAGTTAATAAAAATATGATAAAACTTAATGAAAATGGTTGTAAAAATAGCAGAAAAAGCGCCAGTGTTAGCCGAACTAGTGATCATATTATATCATATTATATTATGTCAATATGTCTAAGTCTTATAACGGCGAGGGCTTTGATGGAAACATCACTATCATCGTTTTATACGACAAGGCATATTCCTCGCCCATAATGAACCCGATATTTCGCTTTCCCTCATATATGCATAATACTTCCGTCATTTTTATTTGAACCGCTTTCATGTTTGCTGTGCGTATCACAGCACTTCTTACAGTCGATCCGCTTCCTCGCATCCACGAAGGTCTCCAGAGTTTTTACTCGGCTTGACATGGCTTCGGCTTCTGCTTGAGGATTTTTCATTTCATCTTGAATGTTGTAGAATGACGGTGGAGGCGATTCTCTCCGAAGCCTTAAGATGGCCGGGCCGGAGCGTTTTTTTCCAGAGAAGTCCAGTACCAATTTCTCAACACCGAAGGATGAGAGGCTTGGTGATTTTAGTGAGAGCTCCAACCAATACCGTGCGTCTGATAATCGGCGTAACTACCTCTGTGCTATCTGCTTTTATAAAAAGGAATGAAGCTCTCGACGTTGATCAATCGCCGAGAAATGTGTCATGCACTATTGACTCGAATCATTGATTATGAGGAAGACTAATACGTGGAAACGTTAGTCGAATATATTTTTGCTAACATCCTTGTTTAGCCTCATCAATGAAATGGGTTATACCACGTAACTGTTCTTATCTTACAAAAAAATCTAACAATAGTTTGTCGACCCTAGAGGGATGGGTGGCTTAATGAGCCTGGAGAACTTTGTCGAAGCAGGGACCAAACTAGTGTGTATTGTAGTGCACAAACCACTATGCCATGCACACACCAGGATTTTGATGTTACTGCGAAACCACTAAATAAAGAAACATTTTGACATTTCCACTTTCAAGGTCAGGTAAGAGTGAAGCAACTTCTAAAGGCTCATGCCATCTTTCCTCAAGAAGTAATCTGAACGCAAAGAGGTAAATCTACCTCGAATCTGCAAAAGTGTAATAATGATCTAGGAACGTCCTGGCACGGGTTTCACGGGAGCCCATTGAAGAACTGCTGCGCTAGCTTAAAACTACCTACTACGAGGCAAACGAACATTTGTAGTGGTTCCCTGGTGCCTCATATCAAAATTGGCAATTTGCGCGTCGAAGTAGTCTGATTTATAGAATTTACTTGCCATTTATGAATATGACTGCGAAACCTACAAATTGATATGTTTGTAAACTACTATTTAGAAAATAGTTTATAAATAAGTGATAAATGTGACGGCAGTAATACAAAATCTTAATGTGTGGTATTCGAATCAAACTTAGCTTCGACTACTGGCAATTGCTTCGATCCTTTGTCTTCGTTCATACATTTGTATTTTAAAATTGCCTGGTTAAAAATTGATTTATTCCGGACCTCTTTCACGCGGTTCAGCGAGTTCAGCGTTAGTCGACCAGACACCAAGATAAATAAGCAATTCATTTATGCAGATTCATATTATTGCTAATTACAAGCGACCATATGCTTTCACCGCTTTTTTTGGTCCCACGCAAGAGTAAAATTTGTCTTTTCTCTCTAGTTAGTTCTTTTGATCGTCACACCGAATTTAAGCGATTTGTTTCAAATGACTCAGTTCATAATCTTAACCCTTTTATTTACTGCTTTTCTCTTTTTAATGGCAGGGTATGTTGCGAAATATAACTCGTATATAATGCTGAAATGTTTGCAAAACTCCGGACCGCAGGTGTATGCGGTGAGGAACGAACGCACTATTGTCCTTTCCGGGAAGTAGCGCACTTCACCACCACACCATCCGGGTTCTTCGTTTTACCTGTCTATTTCGCAACATACCCTGCCATTAAAAAAAAAGGCAGTAAATAAAAGGGTTAAGATTGTGATTATAACTAAGCCTCAGCTTAACTGGTTTCAATGCCGATTTGGACTCAGTTCATTGTTTCGCCAGTTTTAATGTTGATACTTTTCTTAATAGATTTCTACTATCAGTTACCAATATTATTTATGCTCTTTGTTTGCAGGTGTTTTTTTATTATTTCGTTTGCTTTCTTGGTTTGGGACTACCATTGATTTCCTTCGTTAATAGGTTCTTACTGTGGCATAATTTTTATGAGATGGGCACATAAGACCGCACTTAGTCAGTCACGGTTTTTCGCTGCCTACGATGCGAAGCACATGTGATTCATGTCGCCAGTTTCATGTCTCTCTCAGGAATTGAACCCACACATCTCATCTTCAAGTTCTTCGCTCCACAGTTTAGTTTTATCACGCAGCTTTAAACATTGCCTTTCATTTTTTTTGTTACGTTTCCACTTTGTTCTTTTATTCGTTTTTCTGTAATTTGATTTGTTTTTTCGTATATGTATATGTATATATATGCATATATAAGGCGGCTTACCGATGAATTGAACCAGTGCTGCTATCCTCCCAGACAAGTCCGGTACCAATTTGCCGTCCCCGGAGGGATAGAAGACTTGCTAGGCCATAGACGCGGAGATCGATTCCACATGTGTATTGCAAAGCGCTTCCCACCACTGCGCCACACGCGCCCTTGCCCCACCAAGCCTTCCATCCCTCGGGGTCGGCATATTGGTTCCAGACTTGTGTAAGAGGATAGCAGCACTGGCTCGATTCATTTGTAGGCCACCGTGAGTTATTGTAAAGGCCAAATACGCATTCAACTACTTCCAAACGAATCTTAATGAAGTCGAATGCATGGCGCCTCCCTCAGAGATTGAACAACGCCGAGAGCTTTATCCTTCTATTCTTCATAAGCATATAAATATACGTACGTATTCCGTTTCAAAGTCATGTGTTCAATGGAACATCTGATCCATCATCCAATCGTTATCACCAGTTAGTTGGAGCACACTTCTGCGTTTTGCTACACTTATAAAATAGAATTATAGAACTTCTCTAAGCAAGAAAAAAGTGAAAAAGGAAACAACTTGCCAGCTGAAACTAAGAACCGGAATCGCAATGCTAGAGCGGGAAATATATTTCTTGTTGGCAATTATCAGCATATTCTTTTTGCTTGTAGTACAATTAATAATGTTCATTATGAGCCGAGATATGTACGTTTAAAGTTTAAAGATGCAATTTCTGTGAACTTGCCCATAAGCGCAATAACAAACGAAGGTTTCTCTCATTTTTATGTGCACGCACTCTCCCTCACCCTCTCTTTCTCTTCCACTCTCTTCCTCTTTACACTTATATATGTATTTAAATATTAATATAAATGGTGGTGTAGTTTTTCACAAACAGTTTTTTCCTTTCCCACGACTCTCGTATGTCTTCGGATGAAAGATACATATTACCTTACGATAAATAAGGCTTGGATAATTTATTATTACTAAAGAGTTTTGCAAACCTCATTTAAATTCTCTAATTGTTGATCCATCGGCGTCATTGCTTTTTTTCTAATTCTTTGAATTTCTTTCGTTATTACCGTTTACGTTATAACTAGGCGGATATCGTTAACCTTAGTGTTAGCAGAAAGCTGTTATTGTGAGCTTCACCCCAGATTGGACGACTAATTTTAAGTCAGGTCAAGAACTGGAAGACTCCCCTGTGTTATCGTACTACTTTATTTTCTCTAAAACAGTTATAGAAGTGAAAAAAGAGCAAAGATTCGAAAAATTTAGATACCTAGCCAGTATCACGCAATAATGGGATCCTGGAATGTTTATCATACGACCCGTACGTGATTTTACTACCTATTCTAGTTTAGTTCGTCGATGTGGACAAGTTCTAGTGTTAAGTGCTATCTTACCGCGGTTTTTTTTTTCGCATTTCTCCATCCTTCGGTGCTCCTATGTGAAGCAAACACCACACAATTTGCTCCCTACCATTTTTGTCATCTTCCGGCAAATATGTTCTACAAACAAAGCGACGACAAGCTACTCCAGACACGGATCAATGGTTGTGGATGACCAACACTCCGGCGTTGCTTAGCTCGTTCATGAGGAAGCGGTCGTATTTTACATCTGCGTTCTCGAAAACCTCTCCATTAGTCAATTCGTCGCTTCCCTTTTATTTTTAAAACTAAGTGCGTCAAGAATAAATTCAAATAAAAATTCTGTAGAGGGAAATGCCTATGATTCGTTTTGACAATACCACTCAATCCTGAGTAAACAGCAGAACTCAATTGGCACCTCCTCGTCGCGAACGAACTCCGCAATACTCCCTATATTTCGTTGTTTTGCAACTGTTATCGTGTTAAATAAACATTTTTAATTTCTTTTGTCACTCAGTTTTTCATTGATGTGTCATCGATTTTTATGAAATTAATGCTTTTTTCCCAAGATTTTGCCTATTTAGTATGTGTTATACGAAAAGGTATGTCCTACCCACATTATACGAGCACCCTAGGTAGAATCATTTCCTGCAGCTTGATCAGAGACATTTGAAAATTAAATTGAAATCCCCAAACAGTGGCCGAATCCACACAATTGTCACGCAGAAGTTCAGAGACCTTCGTGAATGATGGATGTGAGATAATTGAATTCAAGAAGTATTAGAATCCGTGAAATATGTGCGTTCGAGACATGAGAAAAAAAACTGGGTGGGAATTGTCGCCGTTTTGCGTATGACAATTGTCCTCTAGTCACCGCTCTCAATTTTCTTCTCTCTTTCTTTCTTTAGGGCAATCCATTGTACATTGCAATTTGAGCCAATTTACGCCATACTTAATAGCTAATCGTCTACTTCAAAGGCACTTGTGTGACCTTGTACTCTGCACTAGTCAATTGATTTTTCCCTATTACTGTAGTTGACACTCATTGCCTACTACGACATTTTTTTCTTAGTCTGAGACTGAACACATACTTGGAATACAATTTTAATTCGAAATCCACAAAATTTTCGTGAAATCCGTTCTATCTTCTGATTAAATTTTTCTAAATATAGAGAGGTGTTCGTGTTTTACAATTA
Source organism: Angiostrongylus costaricensis (assembly GCA_900624975.1). Classification (NCBI taxonomy): domain Eukaryota; kingdom Metazoa; phylum Nematoda; class Chromadorea; order Rhabditida; family Metastrongylidae; genus Angiostrongylus; species Angiostrongylus costaricensis. Next base: position 23,342 of record UYYA01005177.1, on the reverse strand, counting down.
ATAAGCTAGTTTACCATTCAGTGATTGTATCGATACTTGATACCTGATACTTGAACGACCCGTCCTCACTGGTTGTGCGGGCCCCAGCATAACCACCACTTTCCGGAGATTTACTAGTTAAGCCATTGTGGTTCCCTGGAATCCCGAGGGCAGTCTGGCCAAAGTCTGCCCTAGGTTGTATTAGTGATTAAAAAAAGCAAATTTCTTAAAATTCTTAGAAGATGAGTGCTTACTTCGTGTGTGCATTAGAAAATCACGCCGGCGAATGCTAATTTTCCCAAAAACACACTTTGTGTTACGGTTATACTTTGAATCATGCGAATTGAAAACGAGGAAAAAGAAGCTCACCATTAGTTTTACTGACTCGAACTTGAACGGCCCGTCCTCACTGGTTGTGCGCGCCCCAGCAAAACCATCATTTTTCGGAGATTTGCTCGTTTATCCATGGTTTATCATTGCGGTTTCCTGGAACTCCGAGGTCAACCTGACCAAAGTCTGCCCTAGGTCTTCACAACCATAGGCAGTGGCAGCCCTTGTGGATCAGAGGGTCATTTACCACCATGCGACTTTGATACCAAGACGGCGGTGGGTCCTGGTATTGGTTTACTCTTAGCTAGGCTTCCCAGTGGAAACGCCGGACTCCTTCTCAACTTGGGAGACCCTGCCGGGAAGACGGATCCCTCCGCTGTACATCGCAATCCAACAACCAGAAACACTTCCTACCCACGATGAAACCGTTGGGATGCACCTTTAATTTTAGCAATATGCATATGCAGTTTTGTTATTTCTGTGGATTACATAATCAGTTATGAAACCTCAGAGGCGAGCAGCGTAGTGGCAGTAATACTGTCCATTACGAGACAACTGCAAAGCGGACATTTTATTTTCTCATGACCACCATTTTGCTGCAATATAATTTTTTTCACCGTCTTCGGCGGCACAGTAGACATGTGGCTCACCGGTCATATAGTGGTGTAGGTTCAGGTTGTTCAGAAATAAATAAGCGTTCTAAAATATTTATTGTATTTTCTACTACTAAAACATTCTTTGTACCTCGCAATGTTTTATATCATTGAAAAGCCAAGTTTGTGCTTCTTCTAACCATGTTTTTGTATGTTGTCAACAATTGATTTTTCTTACCAACTTTGGGCTTTGCAATTTCAGATGTCAAAGATGATTTTTTGTAAAAATTTTTTTTATGAGTTCAACCTTAGTTGTATTGCACCAGAGACTGCTTGAAACAAACTTGGGCTGTAAATAGCCATTCTCAATGGCTACAAAACCATAGCTCCTCAGGATAGCTGTTAGAAACCGCGCCCACAAACGGTAATTCTAGCGAAAATAACATCGCGTTTATCCTGCTCCTTCATTGCCAACGAAATAAGTGCAACCATAAAACGTTGCTTAAAAACAGCCGATCTAGAATTATCGGTAGCAGTGATTAGAACATCACTGAACACTCTAAGACGTCAGCTAGTTGTTAACTGCTTTTAACTGCTTGTATGACTTTCTGCGCAAGGTTGCATAATAATGCAAAATGCAAACAATGCACTCCCTAAAATTGCATAATATGTCCTAACGGATAAGACGGTACTGCAAGAGTTCGGACGCGGCTTAACCGATCTCTTGTCAAGAGTTCGAGGAAGAATATATTTGCGAAACGGTTAAACCACTGTGCGTTCCTGTAGAAGAGCAACTAGTCGGCAAACTTAAAGGTAAAGCAAATACTCCATTAATCACGTATAGAAGAAACAGACATGAAGAATAAGGCTTTGAAAAGTTAGTATTTTCGAACAGAAATCTAAAACGTCAACGAGAAAGACTCAGAAGCCGATTTGAAAAAATTTTAGAAATCAAGAACTCATCTGCAACGAAGAGTGTCTTTTGATCATGCGTGACCTCGCGCCATATCTCAGGCTGATTCTATGACCTAATCCAAGCACATTCCTCACTCATGCAAGACTCTGTGAAGCTGCTCTCCATCGAATAACCGAAAGAATTACAAAAGGCAAAGTGGTACGCTCTTAAAACAAGCTGTTTGTTATGAGAATGAAATTTATCTTCCGGTTTGTTTCCTGCTGAGGTTACAGAAGTATTTGACTAAGTAGATTGCATATTAATTTGACCTTTCCAGTTCTGAAGAAAATGAAACCACCAGAGCATCAGGCACTGTGAATGAATAAACATTGTAATACTGGTGGCTTGGGATCAAATCTGCGATCGATCCAGTGGTAGGCCACCGCAGTTCGCGAGTTTATGCAGAGCGCTTGTACGATGTCTTCTGAAATATAAGTGGTAGTCTCAATAGGCCCGGTCACATAATGAGAAGAGTGGACGACAGACAGATAAAAAGAATTGTAGTGTGGACTCCATGAAGATGCTGACGTTCCCTAAGGCGACCACCTAAACGTTGAGAGGACATGCTCGTACCAACAGCTGTGTTCATGACAGCAGTTGTTTAGCAAATCACGGTATGAGACTCGCATACGCTACCATGCTCATATAAAAGCACAGCCATGTACGACGATTGCAAGGTAAAGAAAGGAATGGAAAATATACTGAGGTTCGCACAACTCGTCAATGTGAGCCGTCCAAGTATCCAAGCAAGTTAGTATTGTTGATGAATGAATACCTGCAACAAAAACCTTGTGTGCTTGTTCACCCGGAAAATAGTGAATTACTAGTCAGTGCCGAGATTAATAGAAAGTCGGTCCTTGCTTCTTTCTTTATAATATTTCATGAATAGAATATGGATTCCAGATGTTATTAAAAGGGATATGAGCATTTCGATAGGTCTTATTTGGAAGTTAAAAGCTCCTTATGGATAGCAATATTCGGAGCTAAGAGTTATAAATTGGACCGTATATCTTAAATAGCCCTGTTTATACATTTATGATTAGGATGACCTCAAACTTTCACTTTCAGTATTAATCCTCTTTATCATTTTACCACGATAAGGTCTTGAAATTGTGTGATAAAGCTTCAATGATGCTGAGACATTTGCGAAACTCCGAACCGCAGGTGTATGCGGTGGGGAACGAACGCTATATTTCGCAGTGTATACCCTGCCGTTAAAAAGAGTAGGCAGTAAATATTAAGTTAAAATTGTGATTATAAATGCAGCCTCAGCTTAACTGGGCTCATTGCCAATTTGGGCTCCACACATCAATCCTGCTGACGGCTGATTGCTGATAGCAAAAGTTCGATAGAACTAGCTGAGAGACAGATGCAACGAAGGACTCGCGTGGTGCGATGGTGAACGCGTTAGCCCTCGGAAAGGGTGATAGCGCATTCGTTCTCCACGGCAGACACCCGCGGTCCGGAGTTTTGCAAATATCTCAGCGTCATTGAAGTTATATTTCGCAATGTATACCCTGCCGCTAAAAAGAATAGGCAATAAATAATAAGTCAAAATATGTGATAAAGCCTTAAAACCCATCTTTTTACATTTTTTCACGAAACCCGTTATCACGTCAAGTGTGCGGATCCCAGCACTTCTAGTACTCGCTCCGTTTTACCTCATATTCATCATCCAGAATGCTTTTCGAACGTTTCGCGTGCGTTTTGGAAGTTAGTGGCTGAAGTTAAACAAGTAACAGTTTTTTAGCAATTCCGTTTAAGGTCATGAATAGGACAAAGTACTTTGCGATAGTACCATTAATAAAGCATCAAGAGACAGGTAGGTTGTTTTTTGTTTTCCTTATAGAGATATCTGGCTACATTACAAAAACAACTTCTCTAACACATGGTGGTGATTATTTGTGTTACGATTTTATTTTGTTATTTATTTTTATTTCATTCCGTTTTTATTCTATATCTATTTTAAGAGAGAAGGGGAAAAGGGTGGGGAAGTGGTTAGTGACGCCGTCGTTCAGGAAGCCAAGCGCCAGTCCTACCTCCTCTCCAGCACACTCCTCCAATCCACATGGGACCGCCTTAGCCCGTTTTCTTCGAGACTGCAGAGAGAATCGAGTCGAGCAGCATTCTACGACCTTCTTGGTGAAATTCAAATCCTCAAGCAGCAGCTGTAGTCACACGTAAAAGTTGTAATACCCTCGTGGTTTGTGGGAAAATATTGCTTCGCTTAGTTCTGCTGTGTGGGCCATTTTAGGCAGAGGTAAGCTTTCGAACTATCCCGTTGTAGATGTGTTTTAACTTTAATCGAAATACGCTTTTTATTCACGTCCTACAGTTACTTTATAACAGGATTTTGGAGATATGAACTTGCAGATTACAATTCACATCCACGTTAACACACCTTGGTATGCATGAATGAATATGATTACTTGTATACGTAGCCTATAATGGAGTACTCCACACATATACGTATATATCTAAGCATGTACAGGGTGCATTGTTACAATAAACAATGGATTTATCGGTGGTGCGATCCTACGTTCCAAGTTAATAGCGCCTCCGGTCCACTCGAGGTAGGCAAGTTGGCACCAGGCTTGTCTGGGAGAACAGCAGCACTGGCTCGATAAAACTATAGGCCACCGCGAGTCGTTTTATAAACCAGACCATGCATTTAGTTACCTCTATGATGCTCGATGAATTTGAATGTGCGTGGCACATCGCCCGGGGATTGATCAACGTCGAAAGATCTATCCTTAGCAGTGTTTCAGGCAGAATGTTTAGTTGCTTTTGCTCCACCTTTAGTCTCACGTTGCTTATCTAAGCGACATTTCATTTAGCCTCTGCTAATTTTCATGAAATTGCTCACATTAGCGATGTGTGTTATGTTGTCTACAATGCCTTGGAAAAAGGGATCACTTTAGAATAAGTATTCGTTAGAGGTAATTCCTATATTGGTAATTCACGTATGAATTACATGACAAGGATTTCATGAGATGGTGATGAACTGAAGGAACATCTCTTAGGTAAAACTACACCGTTATGAATATAGTGTTCGTAATAAAATCTGAACAGGAATTTTTCAAACGCATGTTATAATTACATATATATATATATATATAATATGTATATAATGGCGCGTGTGGCGCAGTGGTTGGAGGCGCCTCTGCGGCACACACGTGGAATCGATCCCCGCGCACATGGCCCACCAAGCGTTCCATCCCTCTGGAGTCGGAAAATTGGTACCAGATTTGTTTGGGAGGGTAGCAGCACTGGCTCGATACATCGCCAGCCCACTGTGAGTCATTGTAAAGACTAGATATGCATTCAATCACCTTCAACGACACTTAATGAAGTCGAATGCATGGCGCATCCTTCAGGGATAGGGATTGATCAACGTCGAGAGCTTTATCCTTTTATCTTTATATATAAACATATATATATGTAAATATGTGTACCCTCTACATGCTTAAATATACATATGTATATGTATATATATACATATATATACATATATATATATATATATATACATGACATTTTTTATCATTGTTTCACAGCCATAAGCTTTTCGTGCTCCATTCCACAAATAGGGTACATAAGTTTCCGTGTATTACGAAAATTTCTCGCTGAAATCTTTTGTTGTAGACATCAGCCTCGCGAATTTGTTTATGTCCTCGTGTCGTTCAATGGTTTCCTGACATTATTATTGCGGAACAAGGTGTATGTGGCTGACATGCAGGTGACACCTGTTGCCCTGCTTTTGCTTTGCTTTGGTCTATGGTAATGCCCTTAAATGTCTGTAAATCGTACTCGTAGATAGATAACATAGCGTAGAATTTGGCTATTAGTTTACCATATATGACATCATTGTAATCGTGTGAGTATTAGATTTCGCGATTTTTAAATCGGACAGTTTTTCTTTTCGACAAAAAGCCTTTAGTTCAATAGTAACAAATGGCACAAAGTCATGGAGAGAAGAAGAAGTCAGTCAAGACATCTGTGATTGCAATTTCTTATCTTTCTTCCGTAAATATACCCATAAAACTTCGCGAAAAAGTTTGTGGAGTGGAAAACCCTGTAAGAGGTGAAAGACGATGATAATCCAATATTCTATCTCGTCTATGAGAAATCATGCAGCACTCCATCTCGACTCGACAACCTTAAGAGCTGAACATTGGAGGAACTTGGGGTCTGCCCAAAAAGCACATTTTCTCAGCTTTTCATAGTTTATCTATGAGAATGCGGGACACCAAAACGATGATGATCCAGCAGGACTCTGTTGTTGTAAACGGGGCATATACAACATTGCCAGCTATGGCTCAGTCTGCGCCTTCATGTTGCCTAAAATCTTTTCACTAGTGGCAGCCATTACATAGTTGACGCCTGATACCCCATGTACGCTCTAAATCCTTCCATACGTTCCTTCTGTTATATATGTACATAGGTCAGAAAGTCATTATGATGAAAGGCTTAGCTCAAGGGATGAACATGAGGATACGATCGAATTGTGGAAATTAAATATTGATTGAAAATGCCACGAAGAGGATGAAGAATAACGGGCTCTATTTGCAGCTTTCCACTTTATAATTACTCCGTCCTAAACCTACGCTTTACGAAATTCGAACTATTCGTTTGGATGTTATTTAAGCAGGTTGAAATGTCAGTCGGTGTTACTGAAGGCGCTATCAAAAAGGTAATCATAATATAATCCCTATAATCAAAGGGATATTCTGTAACAGACCAGTGAGAGAAGGAATCCCTGATTCCGACCTACTTTAACGAAAGATCAGACTGGGCTCCGAAAGGGAGTCAGACGCACATCGACATGACCATCAGTGCGAAGTGATCTTCACGAAGGTCGAAGAAGAAACACGTGTTGCTCACCTCGATCATCTAAAGAAAAAATTTGCCTTTCCCTTATAGATCCATTGCAAAACGCTTCGAAAGCTTGGCTAAGCACAAGGTATAAATTAAGCAGCAGCTTGAGAGCAATTCAGCCAGATTGGAATGTAAAAAGACAACAAACGAGTACTGCTTGAAGAAAAGTGTAATAGCATCCTAATGCTGCAAATATTGAAGTGTAACCACAATGGTGCCGAGATATTTACAAAATTCCGGACCGCAGGTGTATGCGGTGAGGAAGGAACGCGCTATTACCCTTTCCGGGGGCTGATGTGCTCAGCACTGCACCATGCGTGTCCTTCGTTTAGCCTGTCTCTGAGCTAGTTCTATCGACCAGTGCCATCAACAATCGCCCGTCAACGGGATTAATCTGGGTGGCCCAAATCGGCATTGAACCCAGTTAAGCCGAGGCGGCAGTTGAAATCACAATATTAACTTTTTATTTACTGCCTACTACAAGTTTTATGGCAGGGTTAGGCTTATTCAATACCAGTGCCTAAAGGCTTCTGTATATTGATGAATAATTCCTCAACAGAGCTCATACAGAGTTGATTCTAAAATGAATTCTTATAAAATAGTTGTGTTTAGTTCTACTTGGACGTATATTTTCTTCTTTTTGGAAATGTTTTCTAAGCCACTATGGTTAAGTGCTTCTATTTCGCACGCATTACACTTCTGTCTCACATTTCGCTTTTCTGTTTGCACTTTTTTTCATCTCACCTTATAATGTTTACTCCCACTAGACGTCATCCACAGCGACATGCATCTAGTCGGATTCCCATAGCTTGTCATACCTCGTGCATTTCTCTTGATGATTTCTCATTATCTATGGACTATGTTATCCTGACAACATGGCTGCAAGCATAAGATAAGGATTATTTGAGTTTCTTGTGTTGTAGATCACCTGCGATATTTTTCGAGTATCGGCAACAACAACTAAATTCGAGCTTTTTCGTGCGACTGGCCAGCTTTGATATTATAATAAATTTTCCTCTCTTCAGAAACTGTTTTTTATTTGCAAAATTCGGACTCCAGGCTAGAATCAAACTCGCGACTACACGCTCAGCTTGGCAGCGTTTGATCCCTACTTGGCGAATGAGTCGAGCAGATAACAGCATAACCCATCGTTTTATTTTTATTCTTTATACTATTTATAAGTGCGCGTGCGGAGCAGTGGTCGGTGGCGCCCTGCAATACATGGAATCGATTCCCGTCCCCACGGCTCACCAAGCATTCCATCTCTCCGGGGTCGACAAATTGCTACCAGACTTCTCTGGAAGGATAGCAACACTGGCTCGATACATCGGTAGGCCACGACGAGTCACTGTGGAGGCCAGATATGCATTCAGTCACCTCCAACGATGCTTAATGAAGTTGAATGCATTGCGCATTCCTCAGAGATTGGTCAACGCCGAAAGCTTTATACTTTATACTATTGCTCTTTATTTTATTTTACTTAGCTGGGAAAATAAAAAGTGAGCAGGAAGTAGAAGGATAAACATTATATTTTTTGTAATTTTTTTGGGGGGATTTTTAAATCGAGGGGGAACATTCGGTGGTCTCTTAATGAGTGCTACGCTTAGAACTAATTGAATTAATAATACGTTATGAAATGCTGAGATATTTGCAAAACACCGGACCGCAGGTGTATGCAGTGGGGAACGAACACACGCTGTTGTCCTTACCGGGGAGCAGCGCACTTCACCACCACACCATCCGGGTCCTTCGTCTTGCTTGTCTCGTATGAAATGCTGAGATAGGCAAGACGAAGGACCTGGATGGTGTGGTGGTGAAGTGCGCTACTCCCCGGTAAGGACAACAGCGCGTGTTCGTTTCCCACTGCATACACTTGCGGTCCGGAGTTTTGCAAATATTTCAGCATTTCATACGAGTTATATCTCGCAACATACCCTGTCATTAAGAAGAAAAAGGCAGTAAATAAAAGGGTTAAGATTGTGAATTAATAATAGCCATAATATACCTACAATCTTTAATCATTGAGCTCCTCTAGTGAGCGCTATCAGTGGCTCCAGTCGCCTTCATCTCGAACAGAGTCTACTACTGAGCTTCGTTACGATAAAAAGCATCACACTTTTTGCATTGCGACCCTATTTCTACTGTTTCTCGCAAGATTTGCAAAGTTTCTACTATGCGCTCGTAAGTAGCTCCCAGAGACAGCTGTAGAAGGGGGCTATCCAAGTTAGTTGTTTTCACATTCACTTACAGGATGAAATCATAAATCACAGTAGTTACAGTTATGAAAATACCATGATAAGTCAGATCAAGAAATAAAACGGTACTCCACATAACTATGGATACTTGTTTACCTGGATGATTTTCTAGGCGACCCTCGATATGACGCGTTAGCCATTGGATTTCTTCCAATTGTTTCCTTGTCACGAAGCCGTCACCTCTAGAGATGGTATAGTTCATTCCTGCGTTCTGGTTTGCTGGAATCCGGACATATGCCATGCCGATGTGTGTCAGGTCTTTACTTCCATCAGTTGCTGCTCCAATGGAGTTTTTTCTTTATGAACTTTGTATGATTTTTCTCTCTTGGTATCATTTTTGCCCAAGAAAATTGTGAATTGGAACCGTTTTCGTGAACACTTCCTTCTCTGTAGATCAGAGGATGATTTTCTTCGTTGGTTTAGTTCTTACAGGATAATCTTGGATGTGATGTGGGCATGATATTGTCAATATTGTTTAAAATGACATGAAGGATAATCATTTTCACTGAAGTTCTATCTCCTAAGGCATGTGAACCTGCGCTGTGCAACAAACGTGCTCTATTTAGACCATTTTGACCTCCGATTGAATCCAGAGCTCGCATGAAATAAAACATAGTCATTCCCGACATTTGAAACACTTCACTTGTTTTGCTCATTTCGTCATATTCTACATACTCTTGTCCTCCAACCTCTTAAGTAGCTGTAAGGGGCAGACTTTGGCGTGGGTGACTTCGGAACTCCAAGGAACCACGGTGGCTAAACCAGCAAAACTTCGAAAAGTGGAAATCATGCTGCAGCCCATACAGCCATTGAAATTAGGCCATCCAAGTGTCCAAGAAAGTAAGTAGCTGTAATGGTAAGATTTATGACGCGTATTCCGTGAGAAGCTATCTGAGATTTATTATGCGCTGTATACAACTTCACTCTGCGAGTCACAGGATTTTTCCCAATACAAATGGAGTTTTTATCATCTAATGAAAAGCTTTTTAATCCTAGTTCTTTATTTCTATTCCGACCGGAAACAATTTGCAAAAATCCAGTACAAAGGCTGGAACTGGGTGTTCTTGAGATGGCTAAGTGTCGAACATGAACAACCTCGAACTGAAGCTTAAGTGTCGGCGATTAGACGCAATGAAATCATTGAACACCACTAGATATCTGTCGTTCACCTCTTCTTAAAATGGTCCTTGTTTATCACAGAGCTAAGATGGTGCCATTTTCGTTATTGATCGAGTTGGTATGTCAAGTGCCATATTGTTTTTTTCCGCTGAGATCTGCTCGTTGATGATCTACATTCATCTCTTTGCTCCTTTCGCTCCCTCATGTGTAATTGTCTCTAACAACTTCTTTATTCATTCGATCGTTCTTTTCGTGGATTACAAGTGTCATTTTGGTGTATCCTTTGCATAGAAGAATATACCTAATCTCATCATATATTCATACTCATATGAATATGAAATGGTCGTCAACAATCATCAACTATGAAAAGCGCGCGAAAATTGTGAATAGAGCGCACAAATGACAGGTTGTGGTAATGTCAGCCGCTCGTTCATGTAATGCTTATCCAGTATTTTTCCATGCTTTGAAAACTGAACAAAAACCTCGATGGAATGCTTTTTTTCACTGAACACGTCGAAAAGCGGCCTAGAGATCTCCTTCCATTTTTAAAGCAAAAGCTGGTGACAAACTAACATTTTTTTGTCGATTTGAATTTTCTGAAGGAAAAGTTGGACTCTTTATAACTTTATTTTGCACAGACGTGGCCATCTGGTCTTTATTTTCTACAGCAAATGCTTAATTTTTATCCTTATTTACAATGACCCTCACTTGCGAAAGCGTGACCTCATATGGAGTCATACGGTGAAAAATGATGGCCGCTATCAAGTTTGAATCAGCAGATCTTAGCTCATCTTTAGCATCTTTCTTTAGTTGTTTCATCTCCTTCTCTTTAATCCTTTGATCTTTATTGATTGGAACAACTGTCTTCATTAATTGCTTTTTACTTTACTAATTAAAAACCCTTAGAATCCACATATCTTTGCTGCAAATTACTATTTTTTGTTCTGCTCAACCACGATGAAACTGTGATTTCGTGAAGGCCATGAATCGAATTGCTATCCATCTTTTTGCCTCGAGGCTCGTGTTTCGAACCCGAAAGCAAATGAAAAAGCAGTATTTCGTCCAGAATGGCACTATGGTGTTCTCCAGTGTATTGTTCAGGTCTGCTACAGCCTCTTTTTTGTTGGAAGCTTTAGAAGCTTAAATTTGGCCATCAATTTTTCAGCGTTTTAGTTCCAAACGAATCTAAAGTTTAAAGAACGTGAAGCTCCCTCAACTCCTTCATTACTCTGTTGATGAAGAAATTACACCGTCTGTTGTCGAATAACAAGCGATTACGTCGCGATTCTGCTAAGAGCCGTAGTGTGTAACTCCTTCATTTCTCATCTATTTTTATACATTTTTGTGATTGCAACTGTATCCTTTGCTTCAGTGCTAGTTATTTTCATAGTATTTTAAAAAGAACGAACTAGGAATACGAAGCTACTAGTTTACCTTCTATTTTCGTGCACATGCAAGAACCTTTGCAATCTCGTAGATCAAAAAGCAGGATATTGATCATTTTGTGACCAACACCGAGTGTCACTACTGTAATAAGATTTAAAAAAAACCACTTGCCCGGTAATGGGAACGCGGTTCTTTTTTTTACTGAGAAAAAATTATTTTAAAATGCATAAAATAGTCCTGGACTCAAACTCATTTGCTTATTTCCTAGACCGACGATATGCATTCATAGCTATTTCAAAAAACGTAGAACCAAGAAGAAATTTAGGAGACATAAAGAAGGATTAGATTAGCTCTATACTTGTCACTCGTTCAACCCGTTTCTAATAAGAAACAGCGGAGAATACAGTATAGTATCAAGTATATGAGCAGTATATGGAGGAGTAAGTTGTGCCGTTAGCTCTACAAATTCGATCTTTGATTTGGGTTCTGTCAGTCTTCCATCACCCAGTCGACTTACTCATTCACAAAACGACCTGTGACCGACTAGAAATTTATGAGTTCATTGGCTCGTTCCGTCATTTTACTCAGTCAAATCTATACTCACTAACTTTAGTTATTTGACTAGTTATTCTAGTATACAATAACGATGACGACTTTGGATGTATTGTTGCAGAATGTTAAGTTCTATAAGTTCTATGAATTTTGTCCGGTTAGTTAGCACTCTGTGGTGCTGAGTGAAAGGCCAGCTCCTAATGAGAACAGTAGACGATGAACGACGAGATTTCTGCCCTGTTTGAGACAAGGTGTTTTCCGTAATTTTGCGTCGGTTACCGTTTCTTCTCACTAGGCAGCAATCACTCATGTGCTTAGAATCTCTAGATTTGGTAAGTATTTCTCGTCCAATAGGAGCTCGTATACATTTGGCCGTTTTTTTTGGAATATAAGGACAAATAGTTGGTGCTCATTACGCTTCGTTAATTTTATGGACTCTCCTTGGTGAGGGTGCGTGTGGCCCAGTGGTTGGAGGCGCCACTGCGACACAGACGTAGAATCGATCCGCGCGCCCATGGCCCACCAAGTCTTCCATCCTTTCGGGGTCGGCAAATTGGTACCAGACTTGTCTGGGAGGTTAGCAGTACTGGCTCCATACATCAGTAGGCCAACCAAAGTCATTGTAAAGACCAGATGTGCATTCAATCACCTCCAACGATACTTAAATGATGTCGAATGAATGGCGCATCCCTCAAAGATTGATCAACGCGGAGAGCTTTATCCTTTCGTTTTTATCCTTGGTTACGGTCACAGTTTTTGTAGATATCTATCTATCTATTGTTTAAAAGAATTTCCAAGCTGTAAGTGATCTTTAAATTTTACTAAACTTCCTAGTTGCGCTTCCAAAAGAAACGGTAAGCTTTGCTTTAGGTCGGATCTCAAGCATAAAGAAGTTGTATGGATGACGTCTCGGACAAGTTCGGTAATTTAACGTGAATCACTCACATTTCTTTTCTTAAATCTTCTAGGTCTTAGTTTTATAATAAAACTGGTATTATACCACTAAAGGCCGACTTTTGCTTAACATTGGCATAAATAATCAATAGTTTTTGCGATTATCAAGCTGACACGAGTTTGGTAAAAAAAATGTATCTATGAAATACACACTTATTTACAAATATTTTATGGCCACCTCGCGTCACCCTAGCTATCCAAGAAACTCATAGCAGCGAGATACAATCACAACGATGCTGGGATGTTCGCAAAACTAATACTAATAGTGGCATCATTTATTTATATGACCTTATAAACTGATCTTGTTGAGCCATTGCGAGGTTGGTGCAGGCCTTCGTTGTCGTTGTTGTTGTCACTGCTGTTGTTGCTGGTCGATGGTTGACGTTTCGGCGATTTCGTCTTTCTCAGAGCCCTGCTGTTATGGGTGGGGCTTACTATTAGTAGTACTACTCAGTAGTATCATTATTAATCGTAAGTCAGCTCGTACTTCCTCACAACGATTTACCGCCTCATCGTGGCTATGAGACGTTCCTGGGTACTGCGCTGCGATGTATAGCGATGGGATTCATGCTCTCGGCAGAACCTCCCAAACTGAGAAAGAGTCCTGCGTTTCCATCAAGAAGCCCACTAAAGAGTAAACCATGCCACATTCCATCACTGTCCTACTACCAAACTAGTCACGTGGTTGCAAATCTTCCTATGGCCCTCAAGGGCGACGACAGCTTCTGGTGGTGACGACCTGGAGCAGACTTTGGCTAAGCTCACCTCGGGACTCTAGAGAACTACAATAGCTAGATCAGCAGTAGTCCGAAAGAGTAGAAATTTTGCTGTGACACGCACAACCAGTAAGGACGAGACATCCAACTATCCAAGTACCTCGTATACTGCTATTGCTAGTTGAAAATAGGCCTTCGAGTCAGTTCTGGGCACCGAACAATCACTAGCTTTAAGCAGATCTCTCGACTTCGCAGGAAGATGCCACGCGGGACTTTTCGTTATCGTCACAGAACAACACCTCAAACGTGAGCAATTAAACCGTTTATATACGTAAATGAAACACCAATACAACAGGAATAACGACAGAAAAATACTGGCATAAGAGCAAGGCAAGTCCAAGATTATGAGGCGCTATAACTACTAATGAAGTGAAGCTAATATGGCCACAAAAGTTTAGGATACAATTATAACATTAATACAATGATAATAGCAACTAGATAACAATGACGACTAAGGGGATGCGGATGATGATGAAGATGCAGCAGGCTGATGGGAAACATGATGTAGTAACGATAATGCGAAGTTAATGCACAATTCGCAACTGTGATGTAATAATGAGAGAATGAAGTTAATGTAGAATTTGGAGCTGTGTTGTAATAACGGTAGAGTGAAGTTAATATACAGTAATGACCACGTGCAATATGATTTAACAACTACCATAATCTACATAGATGACATACGAGATTAGTGAGAAACGGAACTGGATAGGGGACGAACCCGGATGGTAATCTATGAGCCAATTCATATGCTCGTGGAAAAGGCCGTCTTTGGCACAGGTCCAGCAGCTTTACCCACAGCATTCATCGGCTACCGTTTCAACATCCCCTTAAAGGCAGGCAGAGGCAGCTGGAAGAAAACGGCTCTCGTAAAAATCCTCGCGTCTTTCGCGTTATTGTACGCAGGATGACATTTGGACATTATTAACAAACAACAAGCTCCAATTGCAGAAATAGTTTTCCATAACAAGACTGTTTATAGTGATCAAAGTTCGTTAGGATAGGGTGAAATATTTTCGTGTTACGACTTGCTTCGTACTTTGTCATGTAACCTGAGAAACAGTGGGTATGATCATTATTACAGAAATATGCGATAATAGAAAGAAATAACAGCTATTTTGGCAATAGTTGCTATACCGTACTTATTTATAAATTTATAGTCTACGTCCATTGTTTTGTTAGGATTTGTGAAGTAGGTAGTGCACATGCTATGTGCTCAACTACGCTGTCGTTTATGTTTTGCTTTATATTAATTTGAAAATAAGGGATAAGAAAGGATAGAGCTCTCGGCGTTGATCAGTCCCTGAAGGATGCGCCATGCATTCGACTTCATTACGTATCGTTGGAGGTGATTGAATGCATATCTGGCCTTTACAATGATTCGCAGTGGCCTACCGATGTATCGAACCAGTTCTGCTGTCCTCTCAGAAAAGTCTGGTACCAATTTGCATACCCCGGAGTGATGGTAGGCTTGATGGACCCTGGGCGCTAATTTGGAGATAGTTTTCTTTATTGTACTGTCGAGTCTGATTTTTTAATAAGATATGTTGCTATAGGCACTGACTTCTGAGTGTTGAAATTTTCAGAATGAAACTTTTAGTCGAATGAATCCAACTATGTGAATTATACCCATTGTCTAGAAAGTCAAATTCGTCTTCTCCAAGATTTTTACATGTCGATCACTCTACGGCGTCGTTGCTGATACATAAAACTAACGACGCTTTATGACCACCTTATCTGTTTAGAGGGAAAGGGGAAAGTTTAATAGAAACGAAAAGAACTTACGCCATGAGTAAAATTCATTCAAATATTCAATAAAAAGGTTTGGTGTGATAGGCTATGAACTGGTCAGTTTGTTATGTTAAGCATGGGAAGATCTGCTACACCACTGAACCGATCACGGCGTACTAAAAGGCTTCGCAGACCTCGATGGTTCTTTGAACCTGCATCTGTTGGACGGCATAATTGATACTGTATAATTGCGCTAGACATCTCAAGTATTTCATTTATGTTTAAAAAATTTCCTTTTTTTTCCACATCATGTGTTAGCTCGATACTTTTTTAGTAGCATTGGATTTAGTACTGTAGATATTGATGCATATAGGATGCATGTGGCGCAATGGTTAGAGGTGCCCTGCAATGGACACTGAGTCGCTGGTTCGATCTCGAGTTTATTAAGTCAACCATTCATCCACGATTTGTTTCGATTGGTAAGAACGCTGACTTGATACATCATTGGGCCACTTTTCTTTGTTCTTGCTGCGCATCTGTGTTTTTTCATACGTAATAACTAAATCTCTAAAAAAGAGGAAGTTGGCAATGGCAAACTGTTAAATTCTTATAATCCTTGAAAAGAAAAGGGAAATCTCTCGCTATCAGCGTCACATCGAGCTCCGCTTTTTTCGGTGTTTCCAATTTTTTCAGATTTTTTCTTGTTTGATGGACTCAGTTTTGTTGTGACTTCATATTTGGAAAGGTTGTTTTTGAATAACTTAGTTCATTTTTGCTACGTCATAGACAACAGTACGGAGATCCTTCATTTTTCTTCTTCCAGATATTCCCTGTCGTGACGATGCATAGATAGTTTGGTCGATTGTGGAATGCCGTCACTTGTTCGTGTTCTTTTTATTTGTATTCTCTGTGAAGGTGGTGTGCGCGCTCACACAAGTCACTCCAGTAGCTGTGAAAAAATTCCCATTTATCGAGATGTATGGGTTAGCTAAGCTTTTATGGAATCTTCATGGAGTAATGGTGTGGTTTAGAACTGGGCCTCACGTTAGGTTAGCTGGTGTCATGACAACAGAATGGGATCACTTAACCAAATACCGGGCTCTCAGTCATGTTCTAGATTATAACCCTAGCTAATACTTGAAAGACAGTCTTTCTTATTTACTTACTTTGATCTTTGAACACAATGTCATCACGAGTAGTACGGATTCCGGGGCATTTTTATTCGTTTCTTTATTTGGCGATCGTCGTCCATGATAGTGGTTCGTTTCGAGTGAGTTGACGTTTGCGAGTATCATTATGGCGCGATCTGTAAGGTGTCTCGAAGACTGTGTAATCTTCGAAGGTCTCAACTGCGGGGTTCGTTTCGATGTTATATGTGTCCTATATTTTTTAAGATATCGTTTGAATGCTCTTTGGGTTTCACTTATTCATTTATATGTCCCGAGTTCACACTCGCCCTTCACTCGATTCATTTTCTCGGATCCGTCATTTAAAAAGGTTTCTGGATTTGCGTATTGTTCCAACCAGCGCTCTAGTATTTTGCCCTTTTCATGATTGTCTTCAAATACCGATTTTGTTGAATCTTCCTGCAATTCTGGCACAGCTCTACTGGAGCTCCCAGGGCGGTTACGGGTCTTTGTTGATCAGGGAGATGCGCGCAGAGATGTCTTCACGAGTTTACAGAATCAGAAGGAATAGTAAATCCATTTAACTGGTGCGGGGTTGAACCAACAATCACGTGCTGTTGAATCGCATCTCTGACAACTGCGCTTCCTATTCTATGCGTCGCGAGCAGAATTATAGCCGTTGTTAAAGTGTCGACACACATCTATGCTGCATAGCAAAACACTTGGAGGTCCGTTGATTCAAAAAAGGTGAGCACTGAGTCCTTGGGTCTATTAGGTGTGATCGATCGCTTTTCTGAAAGGCTCGAAAGCAGCCCATTCTGCTGTCCTTCCTCGACAAAGTTCCTCCTTCTCGTTGTTTTCCATACTCAAAGACACCTACTTAAACCTAGGTTATAGACTCTGTGACCATACAGTTTGGTTATCTCTACAGTGCGGGTTTCTTTATGAAGTAGGTGTTCTTTTGCGTTATACACATTTCGATTCTTCTTACCGCTTCGTAAAGCTCTTTGAGCATTGTGTCCCTCTCAGTGGTTCCCTTCGAAAAGGTGACGATTTCGTCAGCAAAGTGGTTTGAATAGGAATTTTCTATCAATACGCATGCCGTTTTCGTCCCAACCGAATGACTGGGCGCTTAGAAGAATTTTTTGATGAATAACTAAGTGCTATTTATAATGAGGTTTTCAGAGAGAGAGAGAAAGTTGAATTTACTTTGTTTTAATTGCTACATCCCTTTTTTAAATATTGCTTTATTTTCCATCTTAGTTACAATGTACACTGTGTAACGCGGGTGTAATATTTAATAACTTAGTTTACTATTTATATTTATTTATAGTTTATTGTTTATTTATAGCAATCCAGAATGACCTCAGGATTTGGCTTGTGAGATTAATAAGATCGCAAGAGATCTGGTGGCTAGTAGTTTTAATGTCATTTCTCTTTTCTAAGAGAATCGAAAGTGTGGCATTAGAAGTGTTCCATTTACACTGCAAAATGTCCAAATCCTCATTTCAAGCTCATGAAGACCCTCATTTCGTTTTCTGTCGTTCATAATTTCACGGTAGAACTGCAAATTTAATGAAGACCTTAAATCATTTTGTGCATTTAATACTCATTTCATTACTGTGAGACATGATTGATCATCAATTTCTTAGACAACTATGAATTCACAAAATTGTTTTGGTAAGATATAATAACTTCAATAATTGTTCATTGGAGTGAAAAGTGATGTGAACTGACGTGTATGTAGTGTTGTGGTAGAAATACCGTTCAATAATACGCGTAATCCCCCAGTTCGACCACGCGTCGTACCAAACCAAACTTCCTACCTACCACTCTGGAGCCGGCGATTGCTATCAGACTTTTTTGGGAAGCTCTTTCCAACTCGAAAAGTTGGTGAGTGCCTGTACTGAAGAACTTGGAGCACTTTGGCGCAGCTATACCAGGATTTGACGGAGCATCGAGTCGACCAGCATTCAATGACGCTCATAAAGCCAAAGTTCTCAAGAAGCATACGAACCGACATGTACATCGAAAGACCTTTGTAGATGATGAATGCGAGACAATAAATTGAATGAAAGGATTGTTGGGATTCGTACAGTATAACAAGATGTATCGTCTAAAAAAAATAGTTTTCAGGTGTTTTCTATCATTCTAGAAAAAACTGGGAATTATTTATTGAGCAGGGTCGGATTGGATTGAGTGCACGTCTGTAATCATCTTCGGCATACTGCTTAACAAAGACCTAGCCTCTCCAGCGAATCGAAAATGACTCAGAAGTTAAATTTCTTCGATTGTTGTCTGGTTGACATCACTGTGAGAATTTCAACATTTAGAATTTTGCGCCAATGAAATGTCTAACGGGACGGTTAGCCTCGATATTGTAATGAAAGGCTGATGTATTTCTAACTTAATGTCAACAACTTTATAAAAAATCTAGCTTATTTGTGCTTCCACTCTACGTGCTATTTACTCCTTATCGTAATACATGTGACGAGTGTTAGTAGTAAGTTCAGAATTGATGCTTAATAAACAGCCAACAAGAAATCACATGGTGGGCAACTTCAGTTTTCGTTGTAGTGACTTATTATTCTCAATTTGGGCTTGACATTTCGCAATCTTGCTTTTTTTACAATATAAAAAGTTCGTGCAAACTTAGCACGCTGCACATCCAACATACTCATAGCCTCCCAGTAAAATATCTGAACATGAATTTGTGTTATCTGAAGAGATGGCAGTTAACAACGTTATGAGATTTTTATAAACTAGCCGTTTAATAATCCTTCTATGATGTCCTATTGTTGTTTTATTTACAATTTTTAAAAATTGTTTACCAATATACCATTGTCCTCGAACTGGTCGTACACTGACTCAGGAGACTGCACGTATAGTCTCCGTTCTTTCGTCTTGCCTCCAAGAATGTCCCAATGAGTTCTGTTTGCATAAAGCCCTCAAGAATCATTACGCTTTTCTTCCGAGGTCTTCGTAGCAAATTCCGATCATTGAATGACTGAGTTTTTTCTACCGTGCGCTCGGCATCCCATGAGACACTAACACTTCTTGTTCGCTGGAGTTTCGTTGCTGTTAAGACTCATGACAAACACAGCGAATGTAATTTTCAACATTTCGTGTATACGGCAGTGTCTCTGGTATTTTATCTTCGGCATGAAGGATGAGGATAAAACTCTCGACGTTCATCAATCCTTGAGGAATGCGCCGTGCATTCGACTCCATTAAGCATCGTTAGAGATGATTGAATGTATATCTGCTCTATATAATGACTTCCGGTGGCCTACCGATTTATGGAGTCAGTGCTGCTGTTCTCCCTGATACCAGTTTGTCGATTCCGAAGAGATGGAGCGCTTGACAAGCCTAGGACGCGAGATCGATCCCATGTTTATTGCAGGGCCTGTCTAATCACTGTGCTACGAGCGCCCATCGTTGGCAAAGGTCGGAAATCATGTTCTCGTTTCCTTCTTTCATTTGCTTGATGGAGATTCCACAGAATCTCAACCTCTGGGCAGGTAACATGCGCAAAGCCGAGTCAATATGTTGATGAATGCTGGATCCATATGTTGGTCTAATCCTGCGCAGTTCTAATCCATGTAATCCTTCACTCATATCAGACTTCAGAATTGTGAGCCATTAAGTCCACGTGTCCATCCATACTTGTACAGCTTAGAAGTGGCCATCGAAGAGGTCGAAGTATAATTTGTGTGCTATTTCTCGCATTACCTTCTATTTATTACGGTATGGTCAACTTCGCTCTGGTGCCGTCCATTTGAAGGTTTAGTTGTCTAACGTTGGCAGTTGTTTTGCTATTGTGAATCACCGTGATTGTCTTTGATCATCGTTATAAATTTGGGCACCCTTTATCTCTTAAAAACTAACTTTTACTAGGCCTCGGTAGCAATAATCAATAATTTTCTGTATGATTAAGCTGGGTGTCATAAAGACTTTTATTCGGCCAACTTTTCGGCGCCTTCGCCTTCCTCAGAGTTCTGTTGATCCGGGTCTGTGGTCCGCAGCTGGTCGTCGTAGCGATGTGGTTGTTTTTTGTCGCATCGAGTCGAATCCAGTAGTAAACGGAGCACCAGTGAAATGGTTAACCGTACTCTGCGCTACCCTTTTGTAGAGGATGGGTGTTGATCCAGTTTATCCTACAATACAATTTACTTCGGGTTAGCATTACGTCTTGTAGGAGTCGGTAATTCATTTGCTGACATAGCCTGGCAGTCGTCTTCTTAGAAACCGACTTTCATTAAGCCTCATTAACAATAACCGGTAATTTTCTGTATGATCTTTGTTTCCTTTAGCTCTCTTCGTTTTTACTGTTTATTACGTAAAATCCTTCAAAAGTTCACCATAAGCCAGCTCTTCGTTACCATTGACCAACTCATTTCCTCATTGTTAGGCAAGACATTCAATTCTTCAAAAACGCCTGATCTTAGTGCGTATAAGCGGACGATTTTCAAAACTAACGTTACTCCATATCTTTTCAAGTTCGATTCCTGTTGTTTGTTATCCACAAGAACGTATTTTCGTGGTCAGGCACGTATTGACCAAGGTCACGAACATCTGCTACGTATTCTCTATCACGTGTTCCAAGGTTTTCTGATATCACAAACGTCGTTTGCGGCATCTTCTAGTCTCCACGACTCAAGGACAATGTACTTAATTATTTTAGCATGTATCACCAGGTCCTCAATAGATTATTAAAGTGCTACCTTGCGTGCGTTGTGCGTTGTAAGTCTTAGTCGTCGCTTAGGCTATCCAGATTTTTGTAGCTTAGAATGCTCTGACATTTTATAATACCTGCTTCTCCGTTACTGACCTATCCTACACTACCGTTTATTTATTCATACATTTAGATTTGTATATGTAGCGCAGCAGTTATGCATTGGCTGGTTACAGGAAGTAGTCCTTTCAGGATAGACGCGCCCTGCGATATACATGATCGTTTGTTCGATCCCACAACCCAGATTAGCGAAAGCAATTCCTCCGTGGTCGTCAAATCCGTCAGAAATTTTCTTAGGAGAGTTGAGGGAGATGCTACATTGGTAGATTCTCATGTTATTATATAGCATTGCATCCCCTACCAAACATACACCTGCTCACTTCTAAGATGCCTAACGAACTCGAATTCTTGGCATATCTGGAAGCGATACATTGATATAGAACGTTTTGCTTTTTTCTTCATAAACCGACATCAAATATTGTACAAATCGCAGCAATTCTTACATTCTATGCGTCCTATCGTTTTCATTTTTTCACGAGGGTCTTCAGGTTTTTGCACATTGGATTGGCTTCTGCTTGAGAATGTTTGTTCTTCCTTATTTCGTTAAATGCCGTTCGAGTTCGCTCTCGCTCTAACGCTGGATCAGATGCTCTAAGGCGTTGCTACGTTGCTTGGAGCTGGTTAGCTGTTCCCAGATAAGTCTGAGATCAGTTACCTGTTCCAGAGATATTTGTGCTTTTGTGAGCATGGGCCGGTGTTGAATCGGCATTTCATTCGTGATTTAAAACAGCACAACCACAACGCTACCAACCTCTTTAGTTAAAGCAGTTGATTAAATCGTTAAGTTTGATTCCATAGTTTCATGTTTTGTGTGAAGCCAACTTTTTCAATGGGTTTCTCGAATTGAAACTAATCGAACTGTGGTTCTGAGTGTGAAGGTGAGCGCTTTCGTGTAGATGTCGCGCCTCCGAGCTCATTGGATAGATGGTAAAAGGTATTTCGCCCGCTAGAAGAAGGTGGTGCTCTCAATCATCGTTGATGCGGCGGTTGCGTCAAGTTTTATTTAACTGTGAATTTCGCTTAGATTTCTTTGTTTTTTTTTGTCTGTTGTTTTTTTTTAAAGTTTGAGTTCTATGTAAATCGAAGGTGAAGTTGAAAGAACACTCTGGAGAAATTCCACGTGTTTTACTGCGATAAGTTGACAAAGTCTCTCATACAGATTAAGGCCGACGACGACCATTTGATTGAAATTTACGAATAAGTCACTTAACGCTCTCGTGAAAAAGAAGACTCTCTTTCTAGATCGATAGAACTAGCTGAGATACATGCAAAGCGAAGGACCCGGATGGTGTAGTGGTGAAGTGCGCTGCTCCACGGTAAGGACAACAGCGCGCGTTCGTTCTCCACTGCATACACCTGTGGTCCGGAGTTTTGCAGATATCTCAGCACTTCATACGAGTTATATTTCACAACATACCCTGCCATTAAGAAGAAAAAGGCAGTAAATAAAAGAGTTAAGACTCTCTTTCTATTCTGGTCAATATTTTTCTGTTATGATCAGTTAGTTTTCGGGGAATGTCTATCGAAGTCTTCGCTTTTGTCGGCGATGTTCCGTCGAAAAGGAAGTGCTGTTAGCTCAGCTGTTTGCTGCCGAAGGGTTTCTGCTTCGATCAAATGCTATCCCGCAGTTGTTAGACAACGTTTTCCTTAGGCTGTTGTTTCTGTTCACATTAATCATTGGGGTTCGTATTATTTTATAACAACTAAAGCAAGGAACGTGAGTGGAAATCTAAACCTTCCATCGTTTTCGGACTTTTTTAGGCACAGTGAACACTACTGAGATTTGAAATGCGCAATGTAATATGTAATAAAATATGTCGTAAAGAAGTCATAATCGATTGGCAAGGCAAGTAAAACGGAAAACGCAGTTAGTAAATGTTGATTTCCTAGGAAGTAAAAAGCGTCCAGCTTACGT
>UYYA01005176.1:0-35630 GCA_900624975.1 Angiostrongylus costaricensis | reverse complement strand
AAGGGCAAATTGCGCAATTTGTTGTTTCACACAGACGGTCATACAGGCGGTTACGAACTAATTGACGACGTAGAGTAGCCTGTGGTATTTCAACTATCGCTACCGATTCCTCTAGACCTGCCCTTCTTAAGCATCGCTTTATAGCTGCGCTTACTTCATCGCTTATAAAAGGCAACATGAACGGGACTTTCTTTTGGCCAAGTGTTTCGCGTGGGCGCGTCGTTCTCCTTGTACTCTTATCTCGTGGGGTTACTATTTCGTAGCCATTGGAGATGGCTATTTGCCGAGCCAAATCGCGCGATGCTTCCCTTAGTTCCCTGGTTGTGCACACAGAGGTGGCTGTTCGAAACATGTTTCTCACAATCGCCCTTTTTGTGTGTGAAGGGTGGGAAGAAAGGAAATGAACAAGGATGTTCTTGTTACTTGGCTTTTGGTACCCCTTTGTCAAGTAACCGATACTTGATAGGTTTATTTGGACGTTACGCCCTTACGGCAGGGACGGTGATTGCGTGAGTTCAGGTACGATATACCTGATCTCTTGTAATAATTGCGGAGATGAATATATTGGCGAAACGGGCAGAGCTTTGTGTATCCGTATAAAAGGACACCTAGATGGCAAACGAAAACTAAGACGAAGCACCCCACTAGGCACGCACAGGATACAAAAGCATAGCGGAGACGGTTTTGAAGTAAAAGTCAATATCCTTGCACAGGGGATTAAAACACCAGAGCGAAAACTTCTTACGGCTTTTTGGATAAATGCCAAGAACGCTACAATGAATAGCAGGGATGAATGTCCGGAGGTCATACGCGACCTGACCCCGCATGTTCGAATCGATTTTTGATGTGGGATGGTGCAGTCGTCAACCACATGCGACTATAATCAGCTGTTCTAAACTTCCTCATTGGAAGTCACGAAAAAGCGGTGGGTTTTTCGAGAAGCTGTTGATCATGTAATTACCAGAGAGTCTTTCGTCTTTTTGTAAGTGTTATTGAAGCGTTTGGCCCAGTAGATTGTATACCAGTATACCCCTCCAGGCTTTGAAGAAGACGATACTGCCAAAACTTCAGCTGGTGTTGTATTGCATTGTGTTTCTCTGTGGAAGTAAATGTATGCTGTTTAAAAATCTCGCGATTGTTGAACAAGAAAACGACGCATTCATTTCACTAACTTTTTTTAGCGCCCTATTATGGTGAAAATCGGCAAAAATTTTTACCATTTGAACAAACGAAGGTATGTAGATGAACAGAATAGTTAGTTTAATAACATTCCCAGACGGTGCTCGATGAATCAGCACGTAGTAACGAAAGTAGAACGACAACAGCATACTGTAGAGCGAATGGGCATAGAGATGAAGAAGGACGCTGTAGCTGAAAAGCACGGCTTCATTTTTCTTTTCGGGATAACCCTTTTGAGGGTAGCAATTTAATGATGGACGAGAAACCAAGTAACTTGGTTGAAGTGCAATCAATAATTCAAGATAAAGTGGTATTCGTTTGGATAAGCCGCAACGCACAGTGCCTGAGGGCTATTCCCACTCCACCATTAACTGGAAGATGTGAAAAATCCAATGATTTCTATAAAGAATAAGATGTGGCAAAATCGGTATTCCAGCAATCTGCTTTCCTGAGAATGTTGCCAGAGCTGTGGTTATGACCACTTTTAAACAAAGCCTATTCTCTATCGATTCGCCGTAGTTGGAATGTGAAGAATTTGGAGGATTTAGAATCACAAAAACTCGTAACTGGCGTAAAAATATTTGTGGGGCTTCCTAAAACAAATGCAGATGTTTTCTTGATGAGAAAACACGAGGTTGTTATTCTATTCTATTTTTATTGACAAACAAGCTGACGTCTCGGCGGATTGTGCCTTCTTCAAATCCTAGAAAACGTCGAGTTGACTGCAGTCTAGCCAGCCAAACACTTCTATAACCAAAGCAGAAAAAGCACTAAACCAAGATTTTAATCGCACTGGAAGCAAAATAGTTTTTCGCACACTCACCGTTTTTTATGAGTTTTCCGCTGAGTAATTCACATAGAAACCAATAATACAGAGCCCTCTTACATTAAAATTTCAGTCTTAATACTCTGCTAGACCACCCCTTATAACGAGGCATTCCTCCCTGCCATTTATTCTTAGGTTCTTGGAATTTATCCAGAATAGGAATGCTTCGAGAGGTTTGCGCGCTGAAGTTTTCGTTCCATGTCCAGAGGTTATAACTTCTACTTCAAAATCATTCCCGTTATGGTTCTGTATCCAATGCGTGTCTAGTGGAGTATTTGGTTTAACTTTACACTTACAAAGTCAAAAGACCGGCTTTTTATAAACCTCGGCGTGAGTAATCAATATATTTATTTAAATGTTCTTATGAACTCATCTTGTTGAGCTGATGCAAGGTTGGTATAGTTGGCGTTGTTGTTATTGCTTTTGTTGTTGGTCGATGGCTGACGTTTCAGCGATTTCGCCTTTCTCAGATCCGTGCCATTACGAGTGGGATTCCTACTGGGAAGTGGGAGGCGAGATTCTGAAGAAGGCCAAATCGTCGAAACGTCAGCCATTGACCAACAACAATAGCGTCAAGTATACCAGTCTCGCATCAGCTCCACAAGATCAGTTCATACGAATATATGACAAATTTATACTTACCGTCGTCTAGGTGCACTTTCACAACGACCCAAGGAGGTCCACCTGTCTCGCCCATGTATTGGTCCCCTCACGCCTTACAATCAGATAAGCCGTACCCGAATTCATGCAATCATCGTCTCAACCGCTTGGGCATATTATGCAACTTTACGTTGTACATAGACCGTCATGTTCGTGGTTGCGATATTGGTGGCGTCTTAAAGTGTTCGGTGGTGCTCCAATCACTGCTACCGAATTCTCTGGACCGGACTTTTGAGCAACGTTTCTTTGCTGCACTTGTTTCCTTGGAAGTGAAGGGCAGCAGAAACAGGACCTTATCCTCCCTAGTTGTCGCGTAAATTATAGTGCATTTGCAAGAAACACGTTTCCAACAGCCATCAGCTTATGCCTAGGAAGACAACTGAATGAAGGATCTTGGAAATCTGCGCGGCAAACAGCATTTTTCAATGGCTACGAAACTGTAGCTCCTTGGCATAGGTGTAGAGGAGAAATCACTCCCCAAGCGATAATTCCTGTGGTAATAAAGTTCTGCTTAATCCACCTTTCATTTCCAACGAAATAAATACAGCTATAAAACGTTGTTTAAAAACAGAAAATTCGGTGGAAACGACTGAAATACTACTGAGCACTCTAAGACACTAGCTAGTTTGTAACCGTTTGTATGACCGGCTATGTACAACGCAGAACTGCGCAATACGCCCTAACGGTAGTGACGGTGATTGCATGAGTTCGGGTACGGTTTATCTCATTTCTTGTAAGGCCTATGGAACGGACAAATTGGAGAAACGGGTAGACCACTCTGCGTCCGTGTACAGGAGCACCCTAGTCGGTAAACTTAAATTTAAACAATTTAAACCAAATACTCCACTAAGCGCACACAGAACACACAGACATAACGGGGAAGATTTCGAAGCAGAAGTTATCATCTTCACGTGGGAATCGAAAACACAAGCGCGCAAAACCCTCTAGGCATTCTGGATTAATTCCACGGATCCGAAAATGAATTCCAAGGAGGAATATATCATAATCACGCGTGATCTCACACAATATTTAACACTGTTATTTTAATGTGAGATGCAAATTACGCTTCCATGTAAACTCTGTGCGATTGGTCTCCAGTTGAAGTATTCAGTGGAAAACTCATAGAAAGTGGCGAGTGTAGTGTGCAAAGAAGCTATTTTGTTCTCACTGTGACTGAAATCTTAGTTTCGTGTTTTATCTGCTTTAGTTACGGAGCTATTTGGCTAGGTAGATTTCGGTCAACTCGACCTTTCCAGGCTCTAAGGAAGGCGAAATCCGCTAAACATCAGCTTTGTTCGTAAATAAGAAATACAATAACACTTAGTGTTTGCTCAACGAGAATATAATGAATTGTTCGATCATCCACGGAAACGCCAGCTTTTCCGTAAATAAGGAATAAATTAACGCCTTGTGCCTATCGAGGACACAATGAAATAAATCGATCAACGCCGAGGTTGACAGAAAATCGACCTTAGGGATTACCGCAACATGTATAGGTGTTTACATGTTTTTCTCCTGCTTCCAGAAATTTGCAAGGTAATCCAACAAGAGGTTCTCTAAGATGTTTTCTTCTATTACATTCAATGGTCAGTAGTAACAGCATCTCACTACAAATGTCAACTTTCGCAGTTTTCTTTTCCAAAACTAGAGGGACACAAATTTTTTCCGTACTTTCAATCCTGGCATATACGACAATCTGCACTATTTGGACATTACAATTGAAACCAGCTCATGGAAATGGCGAAAATCTTCAAAACCGTTTCTTGCTATAATACTGAGATATTTGCAAAACTCCGAACCGCAGTTGCTTGCGATGGGAACGAGTGCGCTATTGTCCTTTCCAGGGAGTAGCGCGTTCACCACTACAGCATGCGGACCCTTATTTCGCCTGTCTCTCAGTTATAGTTCTATCGATCTTTTTGCCATCAGCAATCAACCCGTCAACGGGATTGATCTGTGGAGCCCAAATAGGCATTGAACCCAGTTAAGCTATGCTATAGTTATAATCACAATCCTAACCTTTTTTACTTTAAAAAAGGTTAAGACTGTTTTTTGCATTCAAATAAAACGAGAAAAAGTGACGAGAACGTAGAGGTGTGAAAGTTAGGCAACTAACCTGATATAGCAGAAGCGAGCGCCGAAGTACTGACAGAAGCCTTCGGAAAAGTAGAATAAGGATTTTCCAGCGGGAATGATTCTGAAGACAAAGCAAAACAAGTCCGAGTTGGCAAGATTTTTCATGACTTTCGCGCTAAAACAATTCGCTTCAAAAAATATTTGCCTTCTCCTGTCAATTATCGGGGAATAACAGTAGGTGCCAGTGAACAGCTATTCCCATGGCGTACAAGAACTGCTTACTGAACCCCAGCGCTTTGATTCACACAAAAGGAGTCATACTTTTGTGAGAATCTTCATTTCTACTACTTTTATCATGAAATTTGCCCCGGTTGCCCACCAAGTTTTGTTAAAGTATAGATTTACTCTTAGGTCGACTTCTGCTCGAAATACCAAACGTCTCGGTTTGGATGATCCTGCTGAGGTAAGAACACCGTTCACAAATTATAATCTGAAACACTCCCCACTCACGAATTTGCGATTAAGTATTGGTGAGGGGATGGGTAAGAATGAACTACGAACCTACTAGTGACCTGTTAGCAATATATAGGCCACAGCTATGCAAAAAAAAGAATTCCGTTTTTTTAACGCACATATCTATTTCATCTACCAGTCTTTTAGTGCACATATCTATCTCACAGAGGCATTTGTAGCGCAGCTGTTAGAGGTGTTCTGCAACACAAGTGGATTCAATCCCGCGCCCCAAGATTACCAAACCTCCCATCCTGTTGTAGTTGGAAAATTGATGCCAGATCTGTGTAGGAGGATATCAGCACTGTCTTGATACATCGGTAGGTCACCATGAGTCATTGCATAGACCAGATATGCATCTATCACCTTTAACTCTGATTGATGAGATCAAGTGCATGGGTCGTCCTTTAAAGATTGATCAACGCCAATAGCTTTATCTTTTATTCTTTGGCTTATCTCATGGTCCGTCACTGAGGGGTAACCAGCCCGTTATTCGCGCACACCGCTATTAGCAAAACAGACGAAAAAAAAGAACGACCTGCTCTTATTTAACATTTCGGAGTCGCAAAGTGAAGCTTGTGTCCGGAAACATACGAGCTAGTACGCCAATGTGGAATCTCCTCTATGGTTAACGTTTGGGTGGTTTCGCTTTGATCAGAGCTAGGATAGTTCCAGTCAGGTTTCTAGAGCAGCTATTTCTTCTTCCATTGTTTTTCTTCATTGCCGTCGCACTGGTATGGAGCACCGCACGAATGGAGTAGAGCCCCTAGCGCTATTCTTTTATACAAATCTCTAGCGGAGCTGAAGTAACCTCACCTCACGGAGCAGTTCCATGGGTTACAGGATGGACGACCAAAATTATTTGCTTCGTTAGTGATAATCCATCCTGCAGTAGTCGGATTAGTATTGGCTGGTATATATCAAAGCACAAATTTAATTCCAACTATCACTGAACCTCGGTATGGATATTCAACAATCCTGTTAATTTTTTTGAATACTAAGGTTCAATGAAAGTCAGAATTGAATTTTTGCTTTACTATATGTCAAATAACACTGAACTCTATAATAAAAGGGCAGAGATGGAGAGCAGGAGGCGCTACATCATTCGTGCTTCTACTTTGTTCGATCTCTCCATGAGACGGCAACGAAGACCAACAACGCAAGAACGAACAAATGCTGCGTGCACTGCATTCAAATTATCGTGGTTCTCATGAAAGAGAAGGCGTCGAAAAGTTAACCATAAGAAGCTTTATAACAAACTCGTGCAAGCTCATCAATAGACGAAATATCGATTTTCACTCTGATGTTCACAGTACCCATGTCATTTTTGTATACGAAAAAAGGAAAAGGTTATGTCACCCCATTAGTTTTTCGTTCCGAAATCCGACATGTTGTCTTGTAGGTGAAGAACTAGTCTGGTCTAGACAAGACAAGAGGCGAACATCTGAAACTTCGTCAGTCTTCATCAGCATAGTAGCTCGTTCATCTCAGGTTATTTGTTATAATGCAAAGTTTTGTTCAATGGAAGATAAACAAGTCTGCGTTGTTGTACAAAAAGGGAGACGTCTACGATATTGGCAACTATCGCTCAATCTGCTTGTTACCTGTCATCTATAAACCCCTCACTTGCTTCGTGCTAAACAAGATTGACAGAACACTGAATGAAGGTCAGCCATGTAAGCAAACAGCGTTTCGAAAAGGATTCAGTTCGATGGGCCACATCCACGCGATGACAGATCTCATCAAAGTATCGCGAAAGTTCAAGAGACCGTTCTGCCTCACCTTGATCAATTTAAGGAAACCTTTCCACTCAGTTGAGAAAGCAGTCAGTCATAGAAGCCTTGCACAGCCAGTTTATTTCTACCCAGCATGGAAAGATTCTTCGTCAGCAAAATAAAAATTTCACAAATAAAATATCATAATTCTGTAACGATGTTAACATCAACGTCAAAGAGGAGTAGGGGAAGTGATACCATCCCGCCAAAATTATTTACTGCTACCCCCCAGAACGTCGTTCGAACAAGGGAAGGGAACGAATGGAAGTGAAAATCAAAATCACACCATTTCCGCTTTGCTGATGACATCGTTCTTATAACACCAAGCATTAGCCAGGCGGAACGAATGCTCGTCGACTTTGATAATCCTTGTAAGAAGATTGATCCTCAACTAAATTTCACGAAAACGATGTTATCGAGGTGTGGATGGGCTTCGTATGACCCATTCATGCTCAGGGGAATGAATGTCTCGGAATGCTCCAACACGTCTACCTAGTCGGGAAGTCAATATCACGAACGACTCCGACTCCGAATTGAACAGCAGGAAGTGAACGGCTTAGAGAACTTTCAAGATCGAGTATTAATTTCATTGATCGACTTTCTGTTAACCTCGACAACGACCAACTAATTCTCGATATTCTTGTTGCACTCGAGATTCTCCTTTATTCTTTATTCTGGTAAAGCCGACGTTTCAGCAGAATCGCCTTCTTCAGAGCCTGGGAGGGTATATTAAAATGGAATTTACTAAGCAAAACGCTTCGATAACGCATACAGAAAAATAGAAATCTAAATGGCAATCACAAGATGAATAGTTTCTCGTAAAACCCATCGCTTTTTATGTGCCTTCCACAGAGGAAGAACAGCTGCTTAGAGTGGCATATGGTTGATGAGTGCACCCACCCCACAATGCGATCTCTAGACATTCCTCCCTGCTATTCACTCTAGGGTTCTTGGCATTTATCCAATAAGCCCAAAGAATTTTGCGCGTTGGTGTTTTGGCATCCTTTGCGAGGATAGTGGCTTTTAGAACAAAATCGTCTCCACTATGCTTTTCTATCCCATGCGTCCCTAGTGGAGTGCTTTGTCTTGCCTTTCGTTTGCCATCTAGGTGTTCTTTTATGCAGATACATAATGGTCTACCCATCTCGCCAATGTATTCATCTCCGCAAGTATTACAAGGGATCAAGTATGTCGTACCTGAGCTCATCCACTCACCGTCCCTGCCATAAGTCAAATTACGCAGCAGTACTCTGTTTTTTCACATACACGGTCATCTAGGTGGTTACGAACTAGATGACTACGAAGAGTATCTAGCGGTATTTCAACTACTGCTATCGATTCCTCTAGACCTGCACTTTTTAAGCATCGTTTTATAGCTACACTTATTTCGTCGCTAATAAAGAGCAACATAAATGGGATCTCGTTTTCGCCAGCGTTGACCACGTATTGAGCAGAACAAAAAACACGCACACCGTGCCCATCCTTTGAACCCGACAATTCTTCCTGTTATAACGTACGCGTTCGAAACCTGGGTGCAACGTAGACAGGATTAGAGATCACTCAGCGTTATCGAATCATGAAAGTGAAAGGGAATCTAAATCTGCTACCCACGACAATGATGAAAGATCGGAGATGCTGCTGTGCACACCAAAATGTCGAAAACCAGGTGAGCCGGACACGTACTGTGTTTGAACGACAACCGGTGAAAAAGAACCAGAGCCATTAACCATAGGACTCTCTATGATGTCAAAGCTACAGTGGGAAGAACACCGACCCGATGGGCAGAATTCATCATAAAGATTCTAGAAGAAAGGTATGATTGTAAGCGATTCCCTAGTACGAGCAAGTCCTACTGGTACACTAATTCACACAACATAAACGTAAAGCTTACAAGCAGCAGCTTAAGTCACTCGACGATCAACGAGACGATAGTGATTCAAGTGGTCTATCTCCTAACGAAGTATTAATTAAAATAAAACTCATTAGAATCTAAATGAAGCTGTTTCTTATGCGAATGCAAATTCATTTGTTAAGTTTTATCTGCTGGGGTTATGAAGGCGTTTGGCTGGGTAGATCGCATCTCAATTTGAACTTTCCAGACTGAAGAAGTCGAAACCGCCGAAACGTCAGCTATTGTATCCTAATAAATCCTATAATAACAACTTCGTGTCTGCTTATTGAAGAAAACATTGTATTAGAATCTACACAGCTGTACAACGAGAGACACGTTTAGTTATTCAATCGCCGTGAGAAGTAGCTTTTTGGAACCCAAGAGCCTCTTTTGGAACCCTTCCGATTATTACATTATAACATTGGGGCCCAAGAGTCGTTCTTCTCTCGCTATTTGCCATCGAGTCCCGAATCCGCAACTGTGAGTGCTCGTTGACGTTGGCGTTTGCTTCACTCGAGTTTGAAATTGCAAAAATTATCTTGTTACCATCCTTATTGGCGTAAATTCCAATTTCTTAGTTAAAACCATTGTAACGAAGGACTAAATATCTATGTAAACCTAAGAAAGAGAAAGTTAAGCCCGCCAAGAAAAGAAAGAAAGAAAGAAAAAAAGAAAGAAAGAAAGAAAGAAAGAAAGAAAGAAAGAAAGAGAAAGAAAGAAAGAAAGAAAGAAAGAGAAAGAAAGAATGAAAGAAAAAAGGAAGGAAGTCACTGAAATAGTTATTTGCTTATTCATTTTCATGGCACATATTGCTTGAGCCGTAGCATTTCATTCATTCAATTTGTTTCCTCACATCCATCATTCATGAAGGCCTTCGGATTTGCATGAGGAATCGAGTGCCACTTGGAGATTTTCTCACCTTCATGAATGTAATTGAATACTGATCGATGCTATTGTATCCTACTAAATTCTATAATTTCTCTTGGAATTCGTGGGATAACTATTAAATCATTCTCAAGTCTTCACCACAAACACTCGACCGCCTTTATGGATCGAAGAGACGTGCCCATTCGCGGAGAAGTGTAACGCAAATATACCCAGATTTTTTTTTTACTACGTAGAGATGGGGGCTCGGTCTGCCAAGGAAGGATCGATACCATGACCACGCATATACAGCACAACATCTCTAGCCACTGCGTTTCGAACCGATTATAACATTATGCAGCTAAGCAAATATGTGAAGATATCAGAAAAGCCTGACATAGCACATTGCAAAGTGTTATTCTGCATACTGAAACAGAGAAGGACAAAAACTAAGGACAAAAACTCGTAACGCTTTTTAATTTGCAATGGATTTCTCGAGGTCAAAGAAAAATGAGAGCTTAAGAAATTCGGCATTTAGAGCTTCAGAGTGGCAGAACTTGAAGGAAAAAATTCTTAGAAGAGGTGGGACAGAACTTTGTGAAGTTTGGGACATAAAAAGGTACTCACCTTTGACATACCGCCAGTGACGAGAGACATGCAAGAAAGTCACAAACGGCAAAGTTTATTATCAGCAACGAGTACTTTCGAATGGCAAGAGGACTGTAGTAGCGAGCGATCACGAATAGAACACCGTTCAGCACCAAACCGCAGACGTTCGGGAGAATATGCAATAATAAAATAAACGTGTTCCACATATTTAGGTGGTTTCTGGCAGGAAACTGCTATCGGGAGCACTCAACGCTCTCGCTCGCTGACATTTTGCGCCATCAAGACGAACAAGTAGTGAGAATGAGCCACGAGAGTTTCCTAAAAGAACAGCAGAGCTCAAATATTTCGAAAACCGACGACAAGATAGAACGAGAACTGGCTGTGGAAATAAGACGAAAGATGAAACCTGATGAGAAAATTGAAAAGCTACGGCACGACACGGCAAGTTACATGTGCCGAAGAAGGCTCGGAAAGAACCATTGATGTTTGGAGGTGAAAAGAACTACTTCATTACTCGTATACAAAAAGCTTTATTGTGAGCTTAAAACTCCGGAAATAAGTAGTTTATACAGTATTTTTTTCAAACCGGCCATCATGCACCCTCAGTAGTTATAACCTATACCTTATTGGGTTGTTAAGCTAAGATGAGGTTAAGTTTATTGCACTAACGTTTCGACGTCTCCGTCTTCAAAACATCATCGGATGGTCATTATCAACAACAACCGCTCTATATAAAAGAGCATCAGAGGGTGGGATTACTTCATTTGAGCGGTTCGCCGTTGAAGAAGATCTGACTCAATACGACGACAGAGACATCGAGACTACGAAGGACTGTGGACATCGACTCGGATCACCGCTTCTGAAGAAAGTGAAGTCGTCGAAACGTTAGGCCAATAAATATTTGGTAATAACGTCGTGTTAGCTTAACAACCTATGAGCGTTTATACAGTCTCTGTGAGAAGGACAAATGTCTGAATAATTAATGACGCGCCTTTTGACGAATAAATCTCTATTTATTTATGTGATCTTATAAACTGATCTTCTTAAGCTGACGCGAGGTTGGTACATGTCTTCGTTGTCGTCGTCGTTGTTTTTGATGTTATTGATCGATGGCTGACGTTTCGGCGACTTCGCCTTCCTCAGAACCGTGATGTTACGTGCAGGACTCTATCTATGCCGATGTTTATAGAAAGTCGGTCTTTCGAGTTATTAAGAATACTTTAATTATTCGGTGGAAAAAAAGGATAAAGTATTCATGAAGATCAAACTTTTAAATAGATGGTGGGTTAGGACGCTACGTTCAAATGCAGTTTTACGCCATATGGACCGGAAAAACTACTCACCGTGATGTTACGAATGAGACTGGCTCACGCATTGTTCATATGGGGTCGCGTGCGAGACACACCCCTGGGTTAAAATATCATTTTGAAATGGGGCGCCAGGTCACGTATGATAGTGAGGCATTCGCCTTTCCGGTTCATCTTTGGATTTTTGAAATTTATTCAAAACGCCTCAAGAGTTCAAGTTTGATCTTCATTAATACCTTAGCCTTTTTCCACCGAATAATTAAAGTATTCTTATATAAAATACGTCAGGCTCTGAGGAAGGCGAAATCGCCGAAACGTCAGACATCGACCAACAACACCAACAACAACGACAACGACAACGAAGGCCTATACCAACCTCGCATCAGCTAAAGAAGATCAGTTTATAAGATCACATAAATAAATATCTCAGCATTATACACGAGTTATATTTCGCAACATACCCTGCCATTAAAAAGAAAAAGGCAGTAAATAAAAGGGTTAAGATTATATCAACTATCTATGCCGAAGTTTATAGAAAGTCGGTCTTTTGAATAATTCTCTGGCAATGAGAACTACTGCGATTATTAATACATTCACGACCACGCTAGACTTGGCTGAGGACAAGGAACCGTGAACTCGTCCGCGATTAAAAGCGGCAAGGCCAGTTTTATCGACATTGGTAAGCTTTCCATAGCTAGAGGACTTATGGGGTGAGAACATCAAAAAGATCTAAAAGAGGCACCTACTCATCTATAGATGTAGTACTGCATTTTTCACCAACGTTTACCTGTTAAACATTGCGGTGTCAGACTTTGGAAGTATTTTCTTTTTACTTATGGCGAATGTATTATTTCTTCACTAAACTGGCACTCACTTAATGTTGGCGTGACATATTTCTTGATAGCTTTTCCTCGTGATTTCTTTAGATTCTTCAGACTCATCCGTGGAATCAAAGACGTCGAAGCTTCAGCCGAATAAAAGTTTGACAACTGAACCATCTAAAGAAAATTCTCGAATCCACCCATCCCATGCAATAGCTAAGACACATAATAAAAAATGAATACAAGAAATATTAAATTGGTTACAAGGTTGCTGAGATATTTGCAAAACTCTGGAACGCTGGTGTCTAAGGTGGGGAACGAACGCGCTATTGTCCTTTCCGTGGAGTAACGCGTTCACCACCATACCATGCGGGTCCTTCGTTTCGCCTCTTAGTTAGTTTTATCGATCAGCACCATCAGCAATCACTCCTCAACGGGATTGATCTGGAGAGCCCACATCGGCATTGAACCTAGTTAAGCTGAGGCTGTAGTTGAAATCACGATATTTTACCATTTATTTTCTGCCTACTACAATTTTAGCTGAGATACAGGGGAAACGACGGACCCGCATGGTGTGGTAGTGAAGGCGTTATTCCCGGAAAGGACAATATCGCGTTCGTTCCCCACCTTAGACACCAGCGGTCCAGAGTTTTGGAAATATCTCAGCAACGTTGTGGCTGTATATCGCTTAATACCCTGCCGTGAAAATTGTAGTAGGCAGAAAATAAAAAGTAGAACATTAAATTGATTGTTTAAAGTTTATATGCTTGGTTGGTATGGTGGATAGTATGTGAGCACCCGGCAAGGATAATCGGATGTTCCAAGCCCAGCCGTGGTTTCGAGTTTTCTCATATCTCAG
The DNA here is from genome assembly GCA_900624975.1 of Angiostrongylus costaricensis. Taxonomy (NCBI): domain Eukaryota; kingdom Metazoa; phylum Nematoda; class Chromadorea; order Rhabditida; family Metastrongylidae; genus Angiostrongylus; species Angiostrongylus costaricensis. The sequence continues at coordinate 22,253 of UYYA01005176.1, read as the reverse complement.
CATCACTGTGGTTGAATTCCAAACTGTACCCTGAGCCATGAAAAAGAACAGGCAGCAAATAGAAGTCGTGTCATTGTGTCTCCTCATTTTTCCCGGTAACTAGAGAATTCACGAAGTTCAATACTTCGCATGCTTCTACAGAAAGTTTTGCTCCATCACTCCAAAAAAGTGATAGTTTTTCTGAAGAGCAATTTTAGTTTTAGCTCAATTGGACTTGAACATTTCAAAATTATTTAAATTTTTTCGTGGTAAGACTTTTATGATTTTGTGATGATCTCTAGATTATGACATTTTTTTATTTCAATTGGTAAAGTCTACCAGCAGCTGAGATAATTCGGTTGAAAGGTCAAACTGCTCTCGAATACGCATGAATTCCAGGAGCAGTCAATAGGTATAGAAGCTGGCGACATTAATGAATTGACGGAATTTCCCGCAACTTTTATCGCAAAAGTAGGAATCACTATCCTAGTAATATTGGCGAATGTTCAAAAAGATCTGTGTATACAAACCTTTTCGCTGTGTGGTTATCGCCAGCCTATAGTGTCTCCGTCGACTCTCGCTCTTCTTCACCCACGTATATCTTGAGACCAAGGGCTGTCCTCTTTACAATTTCATGGGCTCGAATTAATTTTGACGGTCAAGGATCTGACATTATGTCTTTAACTCATGTCAGCTGAAGACGCCAAAGAAGTTGACGGTCGGTTGTTATGCGATATAGTGTCACACATCCTTTTACTCCTCGAAGGAGGTGGAACTGCTTTGAATACACATATGGAAATCGATGGATGGAAATGTAAGATTTTAATGAATCGTTTATGACTGAAAATTGGGAGTTAGTCGTGAACGGAGCAAACGGATATGCTGAGATGAATGGCGTGTCGTGGGAAGCGACAAGTGTTGACGAGTTGAGAAGATTCTATGTTCACTTTCGTAAGATGGCATTGTTTAAGTACCAGGTCTGAGAATTATTTTGAAACAAAAACTATTAGAATATGAATTCCGTTTTTGTATGTCATCCTACTGCAGCTCCTGTCATGACGAAAAGAAGGTTTGAAAGTGTCTCGGGAAACCTTCACTTTGTCGACAATACGAGTAACAGAAAAGAAATTTTGCAAAGAATTCAGGCGTTAATCCACCTCTACCCGAATATGAGATGCGACACAATATTGAGAACTGAATGTATCTAGAGGTACAGTCGTCTTCCGTCACTATATCCTACATAAAACGCCAAAATACGGGCTCAAGTTATTTAAGCTGTGCACGACACCATCTGGAAACACCTGGAGATTTGAAATATTTGCAAAACTCCAGAACGCAGGTGTATGCGGTGGGGAACGAACGCGCTGTTGTCCTTTCCGGGGAGTAGCGCGTTCACCACCACACCACGCCGGTCCTTCGTTTCGCCTGTCTCTCAGCTAGTTCTATCGATCTTTTGCCATCAACAATCACCCGTCAGCGGGATTGATCTGGGGGCTTAAATCGGCAACGAACCCAGTTAAGCTGAGGCCGCAGTTATAATCACAATTTAACGTATTATTTGCTGCCTACTAAATTGTGATTATAACTGCGGCCTGGGTTCATTGCCGATTTGGGCCCCCAGATCAATCCCGCTGACGGGTGATTATTGATGGCAAAAGATCGATAGCACTAGCTGAGACAGGCGAAACGAAGGACCTGCGTGGTGTGGTCGTGAACGCGTTACTCCCCGGAAAGGACAATAGCGCGTTCGTTCCCCACCGCAAGCAACTGCGGTCCGGAGTTTTGCAAATATCTCAGCATCATTGAAGTTATATTTCACAATGTATACCCTGCCGTTAAAAAGAGTAGGCAGTAAATAATACGTTAAATTGTGATTACATCTGGAGATTATTGGTATCTACTGCGAGCGACCACGGATCCCTCTCACATGAGGGATCTCGAACCGGTTAGACGCGAGGATAGCTGGCGCGTCCCCAGGTGGCGGATAGGGGGTAAATCGCGGACCAATAGAGACCTTTGCTCCCCTGAGACGCAGGTAAATCCAGGGATGGACTCCCTGCTGCGCCGATTTGGCACATACTTTCTGCATGTGCTAAGCGTATTCATGCATGCGTGTGTGGGTGCGTTCTCGCTTATGCGGATTGTATTCTACGAGTCAGTTCGGCTAAAAAGCCGCAATCAAGTGACAGGGAAGTATATGGGAGACGGTTAGGAGCCGCCTCCAACAAAAAAGCTCCATGTTCACTCTGAAGATCTACGAATTTGGGTGTATATTTAGCTACCATTTGAGAGTTTCTGCACTTCTTCGTGAATGGCCTTCAAGGCTGCTCTGGCCAATTCTTCCTGGAATCCTATGATATCCATGGTTGTTGTTCCGAAGTTTCGCTACAGGCACTCGCCAGCCTTTTGCAGCCGCCAACCAGACATTGAGTAGATTAGTGCACGTAACTTCTGAACACTGCTCTTCCCACGTTCGTAATCAATCATATTGGCCACACAGGCGGATGGAAAACGATGAAGATTAAACGTCTTTTAAGTGAATATTAAGAAAGCTGATAGCACAGTGGTAGTGATGTCCTTCATCACAAGCATGGTGCTAGTTCGACTCCGCTACAGACTAATCTAGCTTTTCATGCTTCCTGGATCAGGGAATTGGTACCAGACTTGTCTGGGAAAAAAATCACTCTCTGCAATCCAAAGGGTGAATTGTTCGACCGGCATTCTACGACATTCAAGATGAAATGAAAATCCTCAAACAGCAACCGAAGCCACGCGTAAAAGTTGGAAGATCTTCATGGACAATGGATGCGAGGAAACGAATCGAATGTGAGAAGTGCTAGGATCCGTACGGTAGACGTGAAGACGGATCAAATAAAATAAAACAAAAAATATTATAAAATGAAATAAAAAAAATATTTATTTTAATTTACTCATTATTGTCAGGCAATTTGTAGGGCAAATGGTACTTAAATATGGATACATACTGTTTGTAAATTGTAGAGTGTGAGATGAACATAAATCAAAAGCTAATAAGACTTGATAAACATTTCGAAATACGGAGCGCATTGAAGCACGGCAATGGACTCATGCTGTGTGACCATCATTCTAAAGAAGTCTTCATAGTGATTTATCACCTTTTCATAGCAAAAAGCCGTCCTTAGCGCTCAATTTCAACGTCTAGGCGGAAACATTTCTGCACTTCTTCACCGTCCATAATCGCTATGCTATGTACTATCTTGGAAACCTATGCTCTCTCTCCGCACAATAAACTCGTCCAACAGGAGGTTTTTTGTAATTTATTGAGTATACAGTGCAGATTTCCATGAGCTATGCCTAACTCTGTTAAACAAGCTATCGAAGGAATAGAAAAGATGCGGTGAAAAACAACTGTGAAGTTCTAAAGAGCTGTAGATACATTTCAGTACATGTGGTTCAATAAGTGTTAATCGTGCGAGAACCCTGGTACACAGAAGACGAGTTACAGAGATCGGCAATCTTCGGATAGAGAAGCAACGCACTGGCAGCGCCGATATGAATGAAAGAAATACAGGCTGCTTCAAAATGGGCCTCCCACCTCGCAATCATTCACGAACAAGAATCGACGCAATGAAGTCAAGTCGATAACGAACAGAAGCCATCGAACCGCTATAGAACAACTATAACACAAACGAGCGTAACGTCGGTGTTGACGTTTTGCACCTCTTGTCTTTTCCATCGTCGTAGACACAGATTACTATGGTCTTAACAAAATTTGTATTTCCACATTCTTTGATCAAACAGAGAATAAGGAAATAAGATGTTTCTTCTAAGTAAACTGTTCTGCGATCACCAAATTCTCCTATGTAGAATCTTCAAAAGTAGAAAACACTAAAACTGAGATCAAGGTGCGAGAGGAGTAGCGTAGTGGTTAGTGATGCAATCGATCAAGAAGCAAAGGTGCTAGTTCGACCCCTTGCCACCGCTCTCCTCCAATCCACGCAAGAACTCCTCAACTTGGTTCTCTCAAAAGTTTCAAGAAGATTCGACTCGGATGGTATTTAAGATATTCATAAGGAAGGCGAAATCCTCAAAGAGTAGCTGAAACAACATGCGAAATGTTAGAAGACCATTGTGGACGATGAATGCGAGGAAAACGAGTCGAACGCAGGAAGTGCTGGGATTGGCACAGTAGATGTGATTACGGGTTATGTAAAAACGTATTAAAAAATGGGATCAACACAAAATTTCTTGGACAAGATTTCAAGGGATGAAAATCATAGTAAGTATCAATCGCGTGAGAAACTGGCAGAAGTGACCACTTATCCCCGTGGATCTAAGCGCAGATACAATCTTTTATAAATTTTTACTTCTATTTTTCAATTAAAATGTCAAAATAAAGGCAATAAAAACATATAATTTTCTTCGAAAGATTGTTACCTTCTGTGATAGCTGATAACGATGCCGACCGCTGCTGGCTGGATTGTCTGGAGAAAACAGACCATTTACGACGAGTGTCGCGCAGTGGTCAGAGGCGCCCTGCAATATACATGGGATCGTTCACGGCGTGCTTGGCCCAGCAAGCCTTCCATTCCTCGGGGGTAAGAAAATTAGTACCAGACTTGTCTGGGAGGATAGCAGCACTGGCCCGATACGCTGGCAGGCCAACGCAAGCTAGTGCGAAGGCTATATATGCATTCAATCACCTCCAGCGATGCTTAATGAAGTCAAATGCACGGCGCATCCCTCAAGGATTGATCAACGCCAAGAGCTTTATCCTTTTCCCTTTATTCTTTTAGCTGTAGTAATAATGAGGAACTAATGCATAAATGAACGCCGATTCTTTAAAAAAAACAATGTTTAACAAACGGCTTATGTAGTCCAAAAATTCCGGTTTTGAAAAGAAGTGGTATGATCAAGAAGTTTAGAACTCGTTGGCAGAACAGCATGTGTTCTTTCATTGACGAAAAAAAACAACGTTAGGGTAACATTTCGATGTCTTCGTCTTCTTCACAGCCGAATACCGGAGTCGATGATTCACAGTCTTTGCGATGTAGTGTCTTCCCGTTGTATAGAGACGGATCCTCTTCAGGGAGCACCGCTCGAGTGAGGCAACTTAACTCCCTTTGAGGAATGCGAAGGTGCCGAAACGTTAGCCGAATGAAGTATTTTATCAACCTAGTCTTAGCCTATCAACGAAAGAATACATATTGATTAGTAATGCCAAGGTTAAAGGAAAGTCGAATTCTGGAATTCTGTTGGCAGACTTGCTTAGATTGTAATGAATTTTATTTCGATTGGTAAAGCGTACTTTGAGTTGCGAAATAACCGTCTGAAAGTTGGAGAAAATGCCCCATTATCACGCGTGATAATGGACAGTATATAAACCTGTTATTCTGATGGGAGTGCCACATTACGCTTCCATGTTGAATTCTGTGCGGTTGGTCTTCACACGACATACTCAGTGGAAGACTCATAGAAAGCGGTGAGTGTGCAGAGCTGTGTTGAATGTGATTGAAATCTTGGTTTAGCGTTTTCTCTGTTTGGTTATGGAGGTGTTTGGCCGAATAGGTTACTGTCAAGTTGACCTTTCTGAGGAAGACGAAATCCGCTGAAACGTCAGTTTGTACGTAAATAAAGAAATAAAATAGCGTTTTGCTCGTGTTTACTGAACAGAAGTAGAAAGAGTTGGAGAAAATATTTTCCGAGTCTATCAATCACATGTCAACCAGAGGAGCGTGTGGCGCAGTAGTCGGAGGCGCCCTGCAACACACACGTAAAATCCATCCCCTCGCCCGTCGTCCACAAAGCCTTCCATCCCTCCGGGGCTGGTAAATTGGTACCAGACTTGTCTGAGAGGATAGCAGCACTGGTTTGATATATCGGTAGGCCACCGCGAGTCATAACCATCGTAAAGGCTCAGGCGTTGATCAACGCCGAGAGCTTTATACTTTATCCTTCTATCAATCATATGTAGCACGGATTAAAATGACTTAGGCGTCATTTTTTATTTTGGAACTGATTACAGGTTCGAAATATCGACTTTCTGTAAACCTCGGTATAGATGGTTGATATATTTATTTATATGATCTTATAAACTGATCTTCTCAAGCTGATGCGCGGTTGGTACAGGTCTTCGTTGTTATTGTGGTTGTTGTTGTTGATGTTGTTGGTCGATGGCTGTCTCGGCGACTTCGCCTTCCTCAGAGCCTTGATGTTACGTGTGGGACTGGCCAGTCCTGATTAAAGATTGTTTATGCAATGTTTGAATAAAACCCGGTTTTTCAAAGTATTTCGAAACATTAAATGTATTCTTTCCTGATGAACTTACACGAGGTTGATAAATCCATTTATTTTCGGCTAACATTTCGACGTCTTCGTCTTAATCAGAGCCAATGATCCGAGTCGATGGTCCACGCTTGTTATTCGCCTCGATATGGCAGTTCAGTCTCCGTGTCGAGTGAGGCCTTCCTCAGCTGGTCATCTCCTCGAATGAGGCATACTCACTTGGTGATGCCCTCTTATAAACGATGCTGATAGTCGATATAACGATAATGTCCGGTGATAACAACTTGTTTTTCTTCCGGACAATGCATCGTGCAGAAGTAAGTGTTATTATCAGCTAGTACAAAGCATAGTAATATTTCGAGACTAACTTTCCTTTAACCTCGGTGTGACTAATCAAATGTATTCTTTCTTGATGAGCTTACACGAGGCTGATAAATATATTTATTTTCGGCTAACGTTTCAACGTCTTCGTCTTCATCAGAGCCGATGATCCGAGTCGATGGTCCACGCTTGTTGTTCGTCTCGATATGGCAGCTCCGCCTTCGTCTCGAGTTAGGTCTTCCTCAGCGGACCATCTCTTCGAATGAGGCATACTCACTCTTGGTGATGTTAATATTTCGAAATATTTCGAAACATTAGTTTTGCCGTTTATTTCAACCTTTCTCATATTTCGTATCTCAGGCAGCTCCTTCTTTTATCTACAAGAACGCAGTCAGCGATTGTCCTTCTTTGTTGAGTCCGAAACCAATAGTATGAAACATCGTTTTCTTTCGTGTTTTCTTTCAGACTCTAACACAGATATATCAGCTCTTAGAAGACTTTAGTTATAACCACAACCATAGGAATTCACAAATTTTAAAGTCGACGAAATCCTTCGCTCTTTTTCATACTTATGCCTACCGCAGCAAAGCGATTGGAGAGGATGGCCATCTCACGCGCAGCTGGATTCAGCGACGTCGCCGGTGGTAAGTGACGACTCGCGGTTGGTTGTCGTCTTCCGATCGCCAACACTCGCTCGTCAACTACCTCCCCAGTCGCCTTTATGCAACATCGAAGCAAAAGCGCGAAAAACCGCAAAAAATTTCTTAGGTCCACGAAATGTCGTAGTTCTCTCTGTAGAAATTATAAGTTCTCCAGATGAGTAGCAAAGGCGATGAAATCTTGTAAAAAACGTGTTATGGTTACGTTGCGTGCATGGAAAGTTGAAGTTCTTTCATGAAAAGACCACGATAATGGATATCCATAGAAATACTAACGAGATTGTCGACTTAGCAAAGAAGGCTACCAAGCCTTAGATTTGAGTTCGTCTACTGGTTACGTAGTGCACGATTCAGTCTACCAACTAAGGAAAATGTAACTTCAATGATGCTGAGATATTTGCAAAATTCCGGACCGCAGGTGTATGCAATGGAGAACGAACGCGCTATTGTCCTTACCTGGGAGTAGCGCACTTCACCACCACACCATTCGGGTCCTTCGTTTTGACTGTCTCTCAGCTAGTTCTATCGATCTTTTGCCATCAGCAATCACCCGTCAACGGGATTGATCTGGGGGGCCCAAATCGGCAACAAACCCAGTTAAGCTGAGGCCGTAGTTATAATCACAATTTAAAGTATTCTTTACTGCCTATTCTTTTTAACTGCAGGGCATACATTGTGAAATATAACTGCAATGATTCTGAGATATTTGCAAAACTCCGGACCGGAGGTGTATGCAATGGGGAACGAACGCGCTATTGTCCTTACCGGGGAGTAGCGCACTTCACCACCACACCATCGATAGAACTAGTTGAGAGGCAGGCAAAACGAAGGACCCGGATGATGCGGTGGTGAAGTGCGCTACTCCCCGGTAAGGACAATAGCGCGTTCGTTCCCCANCGGCCTCAGCTTAACTGGGTTTGTTGCCGATTTGGGCCCCCCAGATCAATCCCGTTGACGGGTGATTGCTGATGGCAAAAGATCGATAGAACTAGCTGAGAGACAGTCAAAACGAAGGACCCGAATGGTGTGGTGGTGAAGTGCGCTACTCTGCGGTAAGGACAATAGCGCGTTCGTTCCCCACTGCATACATCTGCGGTCCGGAGTTTTGCAAATATCTCAGCATCATTGAAGTTATATTTCACAATGTATACCCTGCCGTTAAAAAGAATAGGCAGTAAATAATACGTTGAATTGTAAATAAGGAAAATGTGTTTAGAATCAATGTAGAAAAAACTATTTTATACGGATATGGGTTTTCTCAGAGAGTTGAAGCAGCGGTGGTGAATGATGGTAAGATGAAGCGTGAGTATGTCTATCAAGAAATCGCCACATCAAAGCATTCATGTCGACACCACAACGAGTACTGAAACGTTCGTCAACTACAGGAGCGCAGGAGCAAGGAATAAACGCAAAAACAGAAAGAATGAGGTCTTTCCAGGAAAAGCTTTTCGCTTTTTATTTAAACATTTTCACCAAGAGCTTTCGACGAAACGTATATGGTAAACAGTTTCATTCCATGGGGGCGTTTCATGCCATGCGCAAAGGATAAAGTTTTCAGCGCGAATATTTTAGTGGCGGAAAGAGAGCCTTAGAAGAACCAAAAGGCATGAAATGCATAGATGGCGTACATGTATAAAAAATTTGATTTGCAGAGGTACACATTCGCGCGTCACGAAGCGTATAATGAACTAAGTGAGTAGTATGTTCACTAACAGCCGTTTACAACCAACAAAAATGACTCTTGCCATACCACGGAAACAACACACCTATTTTGCAGTGCCTTACTGTTGAATAATCATTCTCTTATGAACGGACAATATCGATCGTTCCTATGCTCCACACTGGCACCGGATAGCGCACTGAAAGTGATCCTGTCCTTTACACCGACGGCCCAAGTTACTCTAGACCCTGGTTCGACTCTGCTCCAGCTCACCAACCGATTCATCTCTCCCGGGTCGGGAAATTAGCAGTACACTTATCTGGAGCAAGTTCACACCTCTTACTGCGCGTCAGAACTGCATAGCTATCACAGATTTGCAAGAAAATCAAAGCGAACAACATTCAACGACATTAGTGAAGAGGACGAAAAAATCCTCAACCAGCCGCAGAATCTACGCGCAAAAAAGCAGAAAGACCTTCGCAAATGTTAGACACGAGGAAACGAATCGAAAGCAAGATGTGCTGGGATCCGCATAGTACGATACATGTAATGTTGGGTCATGTAAAAAGAAATAATAACTATGTTTCTCAGTTCTTGCTTCATGTTGCAGTTCCATATTGCTGAAGATGAGATATTTGCAGTTTTAGGCTGACGATGAAGAATTTGCGGGAAAGTGCTTCATTTACAAATCAGCTCAGACAGAATGTGAGACGTTGCAAAAATATTTCCTGCATAGGTTAGTAGTAGAAAATGGAGTGTCTTCTCGATGAGTTTGTTGTCACAAGACGACGTGGTGCGTTTCTAGGAAACCGATAGGATTAGGCGCGTATCAGAAACGACAATGTCTTTGCTTTGACATGGATATGGGATCAGTAGATGGATTCGCCGTCTTTGCTGCGCAAAGATGATGTACAGGTTCTATATACAAGATATCATAACTCTAGCCTCGTTTGCCGGTGTGTTTGTGTTTGGGCGAATCACAACCAACAGTTCGCTTTACGCAATCCCGTATATTCACAACGACAACATCCAGTACTTGGGAATGCAGTCGTCACCACAATCAACTCGTATGTAGCTGTAGGAGAACTAGCGCACAATGCTTGCTGTTAACTGCCCGAATCCACTTTGGTAATCAGCCATTTCGTTAGCTCATTTCAAACAATAACCCCTTTTTCCAGATAATTTATAATATAAAGCATTTAATACACTCCAGTGGGTCGTTTGACTAATGAGTACCCTTATTGAAAATACACTGAATAGAATGACATGTCACAGTCATCATCCAGTAGTCCACTTCACACAGAATGATGATCCATCTGCTCATCCCACTCTACAACGTCAAATCTGTTGTTAGATCCAGCCAATGGATCGCAAAAATATCGTGCTTAACAAGAAATTCAACGAGGATTACGGTTGTGAAGAGACTCCTTCCGTATTCCCGTCAGTTTTTTGAATAATCCTTTCCTGTAAAGTTACCATCTTCTTTGAAATCGTAAAACATCAGAAAGTGTTCCAGGCTCTGAAGAAGGCGAAACAGCCGAAATGTCAGCTACTCCATGCTAACAATTCTACATTATCAACCTCGTGTTTGCTTATTGAAGAAAAACAGTGAATTACCAATCAGTGTCGGGTTTGAGAGAAAGTCGGTCTAAGGAAGCAGGAGAAGTGTCCTAAAATTTGGGAAAATACTTTTTGGATGTGATGAATAAAATCTAGCAATAGCTTGAAGTATCACTAGAACTAAGAATGCAGGAAATGATACATTGCAAAACAGAAGTGTGGAAAGTCTTCGAATGCGAAATTCTAGATAAAATTGTGGAAAGAACTGCATTCAGTTGTCAGCCACATTTCTTGATATGGTGAAAAGGCATAGACAGATGGGGGTCTAAAGAAAAAAAAATTGTTTTTATACTAAAAACTACATTTCTTGTGAAATAAACACCGTCCTGTGGATAATGTGGATTCCTATTTTGTTGTTGTATGAATGAGAAGAATGTGCTCATTTACGAGACTCTTGGGAATGCTCAAGATAGAAAAGAATCATCCAGTAAAATTAAGGAGGCGTGGGAGTAAGACAAGAAAGGCGATTGAAAATCAAATAGAGCAAATAGAGCAAATAGAGCGATTGAAAAAAATCAAATAGAGCACAAATGAATGTGTGATAAATTAATGTGAACACGAAACACTGACCATTCAGGAATGAAACGGCAAGAAGTACTGGAAGCAGCAATCACAGCGGTAAAGGGCCGATGTTGCTTCGCTGCCAGAAGCTTCTCGATGTGAGCTTCAAGTCTCCGTAATTGGAATCACTACTAAAACCCGTCATCAAATCCCGTCTAAGTCGCTCGCATACCTTCCCACTCTTAATTGGCTGCTACGTCTCATTTCACTTTGTTTCTCGAAATATTTCCATTCGAAAATGCACCATCGGGTTATTGGTTCATTAATGAAGTAAATTCCTTGAATAATCCGCGTACCTCAATTACATCCAATTCACACAGCCGTCTGGGTCCAATGCCCCTATACAATCGTCTCTTTATAGCATGTAATCGAGCACGAAACTTGGCTGGCGAGAACGATTAATGATCTTTAACTATTTTCTTCATGTGTAAACACGAGGTTGTTATTAAAGCACTTACTTATTCACGACAAATAACGTTTCGGTGGTTTCGCCTTCTGAGGAGCCCGAAAGAATCAAATTGGCATGCAATCTATTCAGCCAAGCACTCATAACCCCAGCAGATAAAACCTAGTACAGAAACCTTTTAAACTGTATTAAAATTTCCTTTATGTATTGTAGAAGGAAATTTGTGTATTAATTTTTATCTGCTGAGGCTGTGAAAGTGCCTGGCTGGTGTGTCACCTTGACTTTTTCAGGCTCTGAAGAAGGCGAACGCACTAAGAGGTCAGCTACTGTGCATGAGGAAGTGCCGCAACGACAACCCCATGTTTCCTCATCTAGAAAACAGTGCATTATCGATCAATTCCGATATTAAGAGAAAGTCGGTGCTGGGATTCGCCACATGAACTACTAATTAATATTACTTTCTATGAAGCGAAAAAAAGCTCCAGAGGGAGAATCGGAAGTAAAATATTACTTAGAAAACAATCACATTGCTAAATGAAAGGATGCGAAATGAATCGGAGTACACACTAAGGAATTGAGCTGGATGATTATCCAGTTACCAATTCTGCAGAGTTTGAATACTGTTGATACTTGTTAACTTCCTATTTAGCACCTACTACAATTTTTCACGGAAGAGTATGAACGTTAGAAAGGCTAATAGCGTGTTCAATCTCCAACACAGACACCTACGGTCTGGAGTTTTGCAAATATCTCAACATCATTGTGGTTGTTGATATGGACATATTTTCCAGATAGTAAAGGTCAGAAATAGAGATGAAGTGACGGACGATGAGGAAAATTCGGAAAGACTTTGTGCAATTTTTTCTCAACTCTCAGTTTTCGATGTGCAGTTTTAGCATAAAGCACTTTCGCCGCAATTAACATCCATGTGTTTAACGGCATAGGTAGCCTTTTGGTACCCTTTGGTCAGCAATCGGGAGAATACGAAACGCCCGGACGAAGTCACGGGAGCAAGCGAAGAGAATGAGCATCCTACGAACTCTCTTTCATTCGTTGAGCTGACACCACGTTCTTAGCTCGCGTTTTGGTGTTCAACTGGCTTTGGTGTTGCGACGAATTCGCCCTGCTCAGAGCTTAGACGTATTTCCATATAGTCGTATCTTCATTATTTGATGACTTCTCTAAAGTCTGAGCAAAAATTTAACTCATTAGCCAAACCAAACAGGAAACCTTCATCGTTTTCTTTAAGGACGATAGCGTTTTTTGGGGACGAAAACGGTGACGCTTTTTAAAAGCATAGTAGTTAATAGGTTCGCTTTGTAAATTATATTTCCGCTAAGACTACAGAATATTTAACGAATAAAAGAAATGCGGCTGCAGAACAGAGTGTCTGGGCTCCGAGGAAGGCGGAGTCGCCGGAACGTTCGCCAGCGAACATACGTTCCCACAACCTCGTGTCAGCTGCGATCAAAAAGGGAGAAGTCGTTAGACATTGTAAATTAATTAATGATAAACTCGGTCTTTCGAACTATTAGGAAAAGTTGAATGTTTATCTGAAGCCATGGGAACAATTAAAAATGTAAGCGCTTCTCGGGCAAAAGCTTCCAGGACATTGTGGCATATCGTGTTGGAGGAAACGACAGATTATTCCTTTGAAGCTTTCCACAAGTCATTTCAGAAAGCGTTGGATAACTTTTCCCACTGTTTGCTATTTTTAGTAAAAAAAAAACCCCTTTCGAAAGGTGATGATGGTGACGAGTACTGAAAATAATAAATTCCCAGAATTCGAATTCTCAGGCGAATTCACTCTGCAGCGGAATTCAATGCAATAAAAATTGTGGGATATGTTGCACCAAAAAGAGTGACGATAGTCATAGAATCACGTTCAGGAAACTGTAGGCGCTTTGATAATCACTTTTGAAATTGAAGAATACCAGCGGCATCAAACAGGACTTATCAAGTCGTTGAAAAACGCCTTTGCTACGGAAGTAACTCGAAGCTCTCTCAAACATCATCTTTTGTGTAGTCCTTCCCAAGACCACCTTTCTACTAACTTCAGCATTCTTCCTCTTCAAGACCAAACATAAGGCTGTTAACAACAAGATTTATTCAACAATGGCTGAAGTTGCTTGAAAAGGACAAATTGGCACGCAATTTACCTAGTCATACACATTCATAACCTAAGCAGAAAAAGAACCAATGAATATTCTGCATCTCTCATATTCACATGCTCGTCGTAGCGGTGCTAATCTGCAAAAACCACCACAACTATTCACTAGCGGCTTAAAAAAATCGCTTATCTAACGTGGTCAAAACGGTTGTGATGGTTCTGAGACGGTAACAAAACGAGAAGGAATAGTTAATCGAAAAATCTCTATGCTGTCAAATTTCAGCACGAAAATAACCGGACTGTAACGCGTGTGGTATGAGGCAATGAGTAGCTCGTTGACTAGTCTCTTCCTTTCACTCTACTAACCGTGAAAACTATTCTATCGTGTTGGGCTTTCCATTATATAGTGTTGCTTGGAGAAAAGTCAGTGTCTGAATAAGGACTCAGTCCAGCTGCAATCAATGGCGCAAGCTTTCTCAACACCCGCAGCTATACAACCTCTTATTAGTTTCATTTCTTTATCCACTAATGGACTCCTAACTTCTACAGAACTCGATTATTATGTACTTTCCAAATAGACGTAAACATTTAGATATGAAATCGTTGGGTAGGACAAATAGGAAAGGCTGTTAAACTTACAAGGCTAATCTGTGCTGTATATGTTCGGAAGGAGTACGGTGGTGTTTCTACCCTACCAAACACTATTGCACGCATACTGGTATCTGGATCCTTTATTAACGGCCACATGATGCAGGCTAAGATAGTTGAAAACGACTGCACCGCGCAAGCGTAGAGAAGAGAATGCCTCACACGGAACATTTGTTGGTGGAGGTGGCAACCGCTCAACACAACCTTACCCACCTGACTGAACAATCTCCATCGCCTACGTTCCGATGTCCCTTCGGGTCGCGATATAGCGGGGAACAGTTTAATCGCAATGGCTTGAACCGGGTAAAAGTCGTAACAAGGTATGTATAGGTGAACCTGCAGATGGTTCATCGCTAAAACCACCACAAAACAAACTCATCGTTATCCATATTTTCTACAAGAACATAATCGGCTGCTGCAAGGTTAAAGATTGTCCGCGGCTGCCTGCGTTTACCATGAAGAGTAAGACCATTTGTGGTAACGCACAAACTCAACGTTAGACGGAAGGGTCTCTCAACACGGCAACGCGAATCAAATGTGACCGATGTCGTTATTACCAAGTTTTGTATAACTATGATTCTTCTTCTTTTGCAAAGGAAGTGAGAAAATCGCAAAAAATTCAAGAACGAAAAAAACAAGATCACTGCATAGTGTAATTTCTTCAGAGATATAACCGGGTCATGAAAAAACACCGTCATCGACAGCGTTGGTGAACAATACGATAAACCTTGTCGAGAACATCAACAATGTTGTTTTGAAACCGACAGACATTTAACTTCAATAGTAAAATAATCAACATCTTTCTTGATGAGTTTACACGAGGTTGATAAATATATTCATTTTCAGTAACTGCCACGACCGACTTTCTATTAACCACGGCATTGATCAAGTGATTTTCTTCGTATTTTTGTTGAGCAAACGCGAGGTGTTATTGTTCTTTGTTCACGACTAAGCTGACGTTTCGGCGAATTTCGCCTTCTTCAGAGCCTGGAAAGTTCAAGTTGATAGCAACACACTCAGCCAGACGCCTCCATAACCAAACAAAGAAACTCCAAACCAAGATTTCAATCACTTTGAACACAGCTTTGCACACTCACCGCTTTCTATGAGGTTTCCACTAAGTATGTCACGTAGAGACCAACTGCACAGAAATCACGTGGAAGTATAATGTGCTCCTCACATCAGAAAAGCAGTTTTATATACTGCCCTATATCACGCGTGATAATGAGGCATTCTTCCCTGCGGTTCATTTTCGGATTTCTGGAATTAATCCAGAGTGCCTCGAGGGTTTTTCGCGCCTGTGTTCTCGATTCGCGTGCGAGGATCGTGACACATACTTCGAAGTCGTCCCCGTTATGTCTCTGGGTCCTATGCGTGCCTAGTGGGGTATTTGGTCTATTTTTGCCGGCTAGGTGTTCTTTCATGCGGACACAGAGGGGTCTACCCGTTTCGCCAATGTATTCGTCACCACACGTCTTACAGGAGATCAGATAAACTATACCCGAGCTCATGCAATCACCGTCTCTACCACTGGGGCAAATTATGCAATTTTGAGTTGCACATAGACGGTCATATAGGCGGTTACGAACTAGCTGGCGCTTAAGATTACTCGGTGGTATTTCAACTACGCTCACCGAATTCTCTAAGCCCGCCCTTCTTAAGCAGCGTTTTATAGCTGTACTTATATCATTTGAGATGAAGGGTAGGATAAACGGGACCCTTCTATCGCTAGAGTTGTCGTTTGGAGGCCTACGATTTCCTCTACACCTATTCTGAGCTACAGTTTCGTAGCCATTAGAAACNGTCACGTAGAGACCAACTGCACAGAAATCACGTGGAAGTATAATGTGCTCCTCACATCAGAAAAGCAGTTTTATATACTGCCCTATATCACGCGTGATAATGAGGCATTCTTCCCTGCGGTTCATTTTCGGATTTCTGGAATTAATCCAGAGTGCCTCGAGGGTTTTTCGCGCCTGTGTTCTCGATTCGCGTGCGAGGATCGTGACACATACTTCGAAGTCGTCCCCGTTATGTCTCTGGGTCCTATGCGTGCCTAGTGGGGTATTTGGTCTATTTTTGCCGGCTAGGTGTTCTTTCATGCGGACACAGAGGGGTCTACCCGTTTCGCCAATGTATTCGTCACCACACGTCTTACAGGAGATCAGATAAACTATACCCGAGCTCATGCAATCACCGTCTCTACCACTGGGGCAAATTATGCAATTTTGAGTTGCACATAGACGGTCATATAGGCGGTTACGAACTAGCTGGCGCTTAAGATTACTCGGTGGTATTTCAACTACGTTTACCAAATTCTCTAGACCCGCCCTTCTTAAGCAGCGTTTTATAGCTGCACTCACATCATTTGAGATGAAGGGTAGAATAAACGAGACCCTTCTATCGCTAGAGCTGTCGTTTGGAGGCCTACGATTTCCTCTATACCTATTCTGAGCTATAGTTTCGTAGCCATTAGAAACGGCTATTTGCCGTGCCAAGTTCCGGGACTCCTCTCTCTGCTCTCTTCCCGTGCACACGTTGGTTGCTGTTCGAAACATGTTTCTTATAAGCGCCTTTTTCGTGTGAGAGGGGTGAGAGGAGAGGTAATGAACCAAGATATTTTTACTACTTGGCTTTCGGTACCACTTTGTAATGTAGCCATTTTCTGATAGGTGAATTTGTACGTTCAAAAATGGAAGCCATTTTTCTTTCGGCTTTTCTCGGGTGAACTTGATATACTCTGACTGTGCGTTTAACAATTCGAAGCATTTGCCCATTTCCTCTTGTGTTGAGCAAAGGAGAAAGCAGTCGTCTACATACCTACAGGAGAGTAGCGGCCCGAGATCAGTCAGCGGTGCTTCCACCTTAGACATAAATGCAATGGCAAGGCTTGGAGCCAGTCGTTGTCCCATTGCCAACCCTCTTATTTGAGCGTAGTACTTTCCAGACCATCTGAAGATTGAGCAGCTCAACCATTCTTTTAAGAGTGCCATCAACTGCTCTATCTTGAAGCCATACATGTTTATTTCTTCTTTGTGTTGTAGTAGTAGTAGTGAATGCCTTCATCAGAAAAAGCGGCAGATGGGAAGCTTAGCTATTTTGTTAGCTCTAAGAAAGTTTTTACAGATGATTGCTATTTGGAGATGATTAGGAGGTGCGAGTCAAATGCATTTTCAATCAAGAATGGTCAACAGGGAAATAATGTAAAGATACAAAATACTCGATAACCACTGAGAATGTTCTCTATACTCAATACGCCATAAATAATTTGAGCTGATCTCAAGAGCGCAACAGTGAGACAGTCTAACACACGAGCACGGTTCTTCAAGAAAATCATAGAAAAAATGTAGTATCCTTCGTGTTCCTAGATTATGTCGTGCCCACAGATCCACTCATGGAGCTATCTCCAATCCGTCATATGAAATACGTTGTTGCACAAATGGAGACTTCGCACTCTCTCCTCCGATAATAAACGGGAAGACAGGTGATAATGACAGCTGACATTCTTCTACGCTTGCAAATCATTGTCTGGTTTAATTGTGAGCTCAACCTTCAAAAATACATGTCATAGTTTAGTTATGTTTCAACAGGCACTTATGTTAACAAAATGATTTCAATGGTTTATCCTCCATTATACCACAGTTCCAATAGTTCTCATGTCCTCAATACCATCCTGTTGTGTGAGTCACCCATCCCCAGTTTGTTATTTGAAGAAGCAGAAAATTGCGTTGCTGTGATAAAGTACATAGGTACTTATGGCTAGGCATGGCATGCAGTGAAGTGAGAAAAAAGACATGAAACAAAGGTAAATAGCAGAATTCGAATGGAGCGAACCGTTGTGCTAAACACCACTAAGAGTGACGGTGTGGAATGATCAAATGTGAGTGGCATGTGTAATGCAGTGGTTAATGATGTCTTCCAATATACAAATGGTTTTTGGCTTGATTGCGCGCCGTCGGCTTACCGAGCATTCCATGACTCCGAAGGCAAACTACTGCCAGACTTCTCTAGTAGAATTGAAACCATGACGTGATACATCAGCAAACCACCACAACTATAAGCCAGATATACATGATATACATGCAGTACCTTACAACAGTGCTCGGTGAAGTCCAATGAATCATCACTCAGGAATCGTTCAATGCCAAAAGTATATTCTTTTCTTGTGTTCAAATACGGGTACAAAAAGCGTAGCGCTCAAGGTGACGGGTACCCACCTCGCCCAGTGCCAACTAAGCTTCCGATTCCCACGAAGTTGTCGTGTTGGCATCAAATTTGTCTACGGAAGCTCGTTCACATTCGAAAACGCCGTCAGTTGACTGCAGTAAAGAGTTGTGAATACCCTGGCGCAATTATCCCAAGATTATAATGGTGCTAAGAAATCTGCAAAACACCGGACCGCAGGTGTTCGCCGTAGGGGACGAACGTGCTACGTATTACCCATACAGGGAGCTTTCACCACCACACCATGCTGGTCCTTTGTTTCGCCTTCCTCTCATCCGTGTTTTATAAGCGCTGTCAGTATTAACCCGTTAACGGTTGTTATATTTCATAGCGCACAGTCCTATTAAAAAACGATACTTTCTTACTTAAATACTTGGACGGTCCGCCTTCACGAGCTGTGCGGACTCCAGCACATATGCCATTCGTTCCTTGGCATTCGTAGTCCATGGTGGTGGTCTTGTTCGAGCACGGTAGCGCTTGCGAGTCTCATACCGTGATCTGTAAAACAACTGCAGCTGCGGGTACATCTGATTAACTTTGTTTACGAACACGTCCGCTTAACGGCTAGGCGGTCGTCCAAGGAGGCGTTTGTATTCTCTTAGAGTCCACTTTACTGTTCTTTTCGTCCATCTGTCCTCGGCTCTTCTCACTATGTGACCGGCCCATCTATGTTTCTCTATTGATGTATATTCTCCTGGACCTCAAGACAGATTTCGAAGGTCAGAGCTTCGCATTCCCACGACATATTGAGAGTACCGGTTATACTTCAGAAGACATTGCTCAAGCGCTCTGTGAGTAGTTCGAAGCATTCTTGACGTAGTTGAAGTATCAACCCACGTCTCTGCAGCATAACAAAGCGCTGGGAAGGCCGTAGAATCAAGGAGATGAGCGCAGAGTTTCAGACCCTTCAGTTGGTCGGTGGCTTCTTTGAGAGGCCTGAATGCGGCCCAAGCTGCTATCCTTCTTCTATGTAGATCCTTTTTCATGTTGTTTTCCATGTTCATTGATCGCCGAAGGTAAACGTACGAGGTGGTCTCAGCAATGAGAGAGCCATCCAATTCAATTTTTTCGCCCTTGAACCATGTGTTTTTCATGAACTGGGTCTTCTTCCGATTTATGCGAAGTCCAATCTTTTTCCCCGCTTCGTTGAGCTCGTTGATCATCACCTCTGTTTCGCTAGTACTTCTTGAGAAGATGACAATGTCGTCGGCAAAACGAAGGTTTGATAGGAATTTTTCATCAATACGTATGCCTTTCTCATCCCAATCGAGTGATTTCATTATCCACTGCAGTGCAGCAATGAACAGCTTTGGCAATATTGTGTCGCCCTGTCGACCCCTTACCCTATGGGTATTGTAAGAGGTCGATGGAAAAGTTGTATTTTCGTAGTGCAGTTCCGATAGCAGTCGGACAGAGTCCTTATGTAGGACGACTCTACTCCTTGGTCGACGAGTGCTGATAGGATTGCATTCGTTTCGGCACTGTCAAACACTTTCTCATAGTCGACAAAGGTTAGGACTAGAGGTAAGTGGTATTCCCGACAAACTTCGATGACCCTGGGCACGGTTTGGATGTGGTCCATGCAGCAATATGCGCGAGAGGACAATCCTCGTGAAGGGCTTGTGGAGCACACTTAACGAGCATATAGGGCGATAGTTACGAAGATTCCTTCGGTCTCCTTTCTCGAGCAGGATGACCGTGCGCGACGTCCTCCACTAGTCTGCGATTTTTTNTTTTTTCTTCTGAAGGTAGCCTGTCATATAATCTGCGAAAAGTACATGTAAATTGTGGCCTCCAGCTCTAAGGAAATTGGCAGTGATATTATCGGGTCCTGGAGCTGTGCCTCTTTTCATGCTTTCTACCGCAACTCGAACCTCCGACAGAGGAATTCCAGGTGGTTTTTCTCTAGCGGGGATATTAGGGCCCGAGACAGGGATTATGGAACGGAAAACGTTGGTGTAAAACGTTTCCGCTATTTGAGAAGTTTTCACGATCCCATCTTCGTTCATCAGGGCTGAAAGCGGAGCATTATAATCACACAAGCCCCGACGGCATTTTTTCAGACTGCTTCCAGTATTTCCTTCTGCTTGTGCCATTGCAGATCTTCCTGCGAAGCTCTTCTACAGTTCCAGCTTGCGGTTGAATGGAATCTTCGCGCGAAGAAGGCGGTGATCGGAACCAGTACAGAATGACGGGTCTACCGATGTGTCAAGTAGGCACCATCTTCTGTTTGTCAGAATATGGTCGATCTCCGCTTGAGTAATGCCGTTAGGAGACTTCCATGTCCAGCGACGGCTTTCCTTGTTCTGGAAAAACGAGTTTCCATGGAAGAGACGTAGGCAGTAGGTAAAAAAGTGATTACATTCTGACTTATACTGCAGCTTCAGCTTAACTGGGTTCAATACCGACTTGTGCTTCTCAAATAAATCCCGTTGACGAATGATTGCTGACAGTACCTATGGGTCAATAAGACGACTGAGAGAAAGGCGAAACGGAAGGCCCGTATGATGTGGCCATGAACCCGTTAGCCAGGCAAAGGGTAATAGCAGATTCGAACTCCACCACAGGCACCTATGGTTCGGAGTTTTGCAAATATCTCAGCATCATTGAAGTGATATTGAGATATTTGCAAAACTTCGGACCGTAGGTGTCTGCGGTGGGGATCGAACATGATACTACCCTTTCCGGAAGCTAATGTGTTCATCACCACACCATACGGGTCTTTCGTTTCACCTTTCTCTCAGCTAGTTCTACCGATCTCTGCCATCAGCAATCACCTGTCAACGGAATTGAACGTGGGAAGCCTAAATCGGCAACGATCTAAGTTAAGCTGAAGATGTAGTTATAATCGCAATTATAAACACAATTCCTTTGAAAAAAAGGATTAGGCAGTAAGCAATAAGTTAAAATTATCTCAATGTCACTGTAATTATATTTCACAACATACCTTGCCACAGGGTGCATGTAGCGCGGTGGTCGGAGGCGCTCTGCAATACATATGGGATAGATCCCCGCACACATGGCCCACCAAGCCCTCCGTCCTTCTGAGATCGGTAAATTGGTACCAGATTTGTCTGCGAGGAGACCAGCACTGGCTGGATACATCGATAGGCCATCGCGACTCAACTGTCATAGCCAGATATGCATTCAGTCCCCTCCAACGATGCTTAATGAAGTCAAATGCATGGCGCATTATAGAGAACATTCTTTACGAATATTGGAATGCTCTCTATGTAAATCAATTACAACCTTATGTCAAACATTTCAAATACTGTTTCCGGTGACCTTATGACGATCTGATAACCTTATGTCAAACATTTCAAATACTGCTTCCGGTGACCTTTTCTCCATGACGATCTGATAACCTCATGTCAAACATTTTCGAATACGGCTTCCGGTGACCTTATGACAATCCGATAACCACATGGCTAACATTTCGTTGGCGGTTATCTCATGAAAAACATCTGCAGTTACAGTCCTATGCTTTGACTATCGCCTTATCAGATTGCAACGCTTGTGAAATGTTTCCGGCAGCCGTCCTTCCGCATACTGTAGCCTGACTCCACCTACTGTAACGCGACTCCGCCTATTGTGGCCTGACTCCGCCCAGCCCAAAAGGTATATAAACGGCTCCACGGCTGACTAGCTCAGGTCACAGCAATGCTGTCCAAATCATCATATCCTTTCCTCACATCGATCTCATGTGGTCGAAGTCATATGACAACCACTTCACTCTTGAGCAACCTGAACACAAGAAATCAGGCTGCGCCTATTCATTACTTGTATCATTGTTGTATTAAT